>JAUKNK010000023.1:105000-110000 GCA_030765055.1 Mantis religiosa | reverse complement strand
AGGAGCAAATAGAAGATGGCATAGAGCTCTGCGGAGAAAACTGAAGTGGAGTCCAGAAGGCGAAATTTATGAGCCTCGCCGTTAATGAGGAACGTCTACTGTCAGACCTGTACGAATCTTTCGTCAGTAAAACACAATCCCAAGGACCGAGTTATCTTGCATAATCCAAGGGTTGAAATGTTAGCTTTCATAATTATCCTTTGGGATTATAATTAATAATATAATAGTCTTTATAACATGATACGAAATTCCGAGATATCAATATATAACGAAATAGAGCTACACAAGCGAATACGAAAATTCCCCAATTCCTCATTCAGATATTCAGAAAATATTCTCGCATGCTGACTGTTAATATCGATAGATAGATCTTCTTCATGTTATGCCATATTCAAATTATTCAGTTTCATGTAATTATTTTGATATGATATAACACCAACTTTCCTCGTTTGTTGCTATCTAATATATCATGGTCCTTGATGAATCTCCTACCACCTTTTCAAGTAGTGAACTATGAGATGCTTTCCTAGCGGTATGCGTGTTCGAGTATGAGGTTGCTCATAATTTAATAGATGCTAATTATTATGGACTGTCTGAAACGGGTTGACATCTGTTTGATGAGAAATTGTACTTCATTTGGACGTTGTTAGTCCACATTGTACCTATTACATTAAATTTTATAACTTTTGACGTGTAAAGAGTAAAAACACAACTGTTTTGCGATAATATTGAGAAGCATAGGTAAGTCTAATCGATAAGTTTCTTTGTGATGGCTGTCAAATCTTCAATTTACTGAACCGTAACAATTATGCATATTGATTAGAATGAAATATAGTGCTCTGTGTTTGTGTATTTGCAGTAAGGAAACAATATCTTCTTCTATCTTGGTAATCTTAAGAAAAAATTCATAATGTTCTTGTAGGTACATTCATACTATAGCGTGGTAGGCATGGTGTTTTAGTTCTAGTGTCTTAGTTGTTTATGAATTAAAATTGTAATATGTATCTAACCTACCTCAATTGGAAATAATAGTTCCTCAAACGGTGAAAATATTCCCAAAAAAGTTGACTGGTGCCTGATATTGGACTACAACTGGTAAACTCAGACTCAAAATTTCTCTTCTTAAAGCTGTAAACAAAGCAAAAGTGCAACAGTTATACGCACATCCACTCATCTACCTTACACAATCTTTTGATGTCACAAAGTGCAATTTTATCGAATGGATTGTTGATGAGTGAGATTTCACATAGTAAATCTGCAGATGAGAGACCATTTACCGAAATTCGTAAGAACCAGTGATTCTGTGCGATCATCGATCACCGCTCCCTTTGTGTCTCACCAAATACTACTGATACTCAACCACAATTCATCACCAAAGAGGACATGGTCCGTTAAAAATCGAGGAAACCCTTGTCAATTAGATAATGCCTTTTTTCAAGCTACTTATAGTATCATTAGACCTTCAGACATAGGCAATGAAATAATGCTGATCTTTTAGGAAACAAATACGTAAAGACTTGAGGCAACATTAAACACTAAAATGAAATAATTAGTCTCAAAGTTTCCCGGTCCTTAGCATCCTTGTCTGTCAGTCCCCTTTGTTTCATGCTCCTCTTAACGGCGTTCATCCACTTTGCCTTAGGTCGTTCCTTCCTCCTTATCCCTTCCATCTCTCATTCCAATATCTTCTTTGGTATTCTTTCATTTGGTATTCTCATGAGACTTCCATACCCCCTTAGTCTTCTATCTTCTATTATTTCCAAAACATTCTTTTCGACTTTCATAATTTCCCTAAATGTGGTGTTTTTATTTTCTCAATTCTTGATTTCCTGGCTGCTCGTCTCCAGTAATGCATTTCAGTTGGCAATAATATATTGACTTCCTACCTACCAATTGTTCAAGTCTCTGATTCATACAACATGCCACTCTGTACCAATGCATTATATATCAATGTTTTGGTTTTCAGAAGGATATTTTTGTTTCATAACACAGAGTTCAGCACTCCTATTCCTTTTCTTCCGCGGCCCGGGTTCGATCCCAGGCGACCGCAAAGTGAGATTTGTGGTGGACAACACTGCGTTGGGGCGGGTTTTCTCCGGTATCTCCTGTTTCCCCCGCCATCTCATTCCACCGGTGGTCCATCTTCATCTCATGTATCATCAGTGTCATCGCCTGCGGTGCCGTAACAGGCGTTAAACACTACACATTTCACATTTCCTTTTCTTCCATCTGTTATTCTCTTTTCTATTTCTGATGTAGTTGAACCATCACTTTGTAGTGTTGTTCCAATATATTTGATTTTAGTGGTATTATTAACTTAAACTTTTTCTGTTTTTATTTAATCATCTCTATCTAAATTAACTTTATTATATTCTGTTTATTCATATTTATCCGTAAGCCCCATTTAGCATATTCTTCAACTATTTTTCTCATCATATCATATAAGAAGCATCGTCTGTCTTGAGGCATTGTTTTTTTCATCTTAAATATATATCTATGTATATATATATTCCATTTCCTTATTTACCCGTTTTTTATTGTTTCGGTTTAATTACCTATCTGTTTTCTGCAGTTTCACACACATACACTATACACATAAACACCCATGCCCAGGGCGGGACTCGAACCCGCGACCCTCTACACGGTGGAACGCTAGAGACATACGTTCTAACGACCATGGCTACGAGGGCCGGAAAGTTGTTTATAAGGACCTCATTAATATGAATGTATATATAAATGAATGTAAAATTTGTGTTGAAAAATGCCCCACAGAAAGAATGTTTTCACTACATACATGCAAGAATACTCCTTGGTCATTTTCAAAAGAATTTACAGATACAGATACTTGTGTGTTTATATATGGATCTGCATATACATAAAAGAGTTTCATTCTACATACTTACTGCAAAAATAAAGCTTTGAATGAGTTTAAGGCTGAAAGATGAACAGATTCCTGCTGAAAGGAAACTTTAACCCTTGTTAAAGCATTTTTGTCCAAAATATTTTAAATAGGTGTAAATTACCTATACCTACTTAAATTGTAGTCAAATGTGAAGCCGCTATTCAGTTTCATAAACTCTTAAGTCTTCAATGAATATTAGATATCAAAGCCAACACATAGTCTACACGTACTAAGGGATCTGACTAATGTATGCACCTGCTGCCAACGTGTCTACGGGAAAATACACGAATTGTTGTATAACGAGCCCTCTCCCTGTAACCCCTTAAAAGATACAGAATGCTTAAATGAATACAATGCAAATAAAGCCAAAAAGGTTATACGTTTAACTCTACTTATATGAAGTACACGGTACCCTGTGATAATAACTTGTACAAATACGAACAGAGTCATGTGGTTGAATTTCAGAACATTTAAAAAACGGCACTGAGTAAGTAGTAAAGTTTGTATAAGTGGATATTAGATCTCAAAAGTTATGAGTAAATAAATCGTGGCAAATGACATTTAGGAACTGCGTTCATCTCACACAAATATAAAATATAAAACCATAAACGTTGCCCCGCTACAAGTGAACATTTGATGGTCTGGAAACCCGACTTTCAGCCTCTTGGCAGATCAAGATTAGGTCCTCTACACGCGGGGAGAGATTTGGTAGGAATGGGAATGTACGCTGGCGTACAAAAACGAGAAGGGTTTCTTAGTTTTAGTAACTTTTACAGCACTTTAACAATACACTGAAAAGAACACTCAGTCGACAACATTTATGCCACTGTATCCTATTATTAGTTGCTTTTCCAAAATAAAATATACAACTATCCCGCTCTACCTATTTCAGTTCAATGGTCCTATGATTTTCGCTGGGAACAAATGCACACATATATACCTAGTTGTAAGCACTTCCTTTCTCACATTCAATTATTTGTTCGTTCAGTATTCTCTCATTATACATTGCAGATTGTTTGTACCTTCACGTGACAAGCTGCAATTAAATCTAAGACATAAAAGTAACATAATTACTTTTTGAAACAAAATATTATATATTAACTACAAATCCTCATACAAGCTTTAAGATATTACAGGTAGAGCCATCTATGGGCAACAGCGCCTGTTAGATGAACACATTGCACATTCGACCGGGCAATCCATGTAACTAACAGAGCGTCTGCTTTCTGTATTTTGACTGACATTGGGTGTATTATATTCATAATACATCCTCAACTCACTTTTCTACAAAGTTTTAATTACTCTGACGGGTTCTGCTGCACGGTTATGGAATATACTGTTCATGTACACGAAAACACACATGTAGAAGTTTTTGTAAATTCCTTTGGTGGCATCAGAGAGTCTCAAAACGTGCCCTTTTGAAAATCTGGTTGGGTAAAAATACCTTCTTAGACATCTGCCATTTTCATAAAAATCGCGAGAAGAATATTTGTAAATTCATATTATTGCAAAGCTTTTCATTTAGTAAGGAGAGAATGTGCAAGTTTCCTGCTTCCAAATCGCTGGAAAATGCTTTACTTGGGTACTAATCCTGCAGTTTAAGGAACATTGTTTTTCAATTTTGCTGCTCACTTGCACTCCCTTACTTTTTTCAAAGAGCTTTTCTTCTGACGTGCAGTGGTCTCAAGGCCTACATTTTCGGTGAAACTGTGAAGTCAATTCCAATATTCACAATAGCGCCTAGCAACGGAAATATAGCTACGGGAAACATGCATTCCAATTAACTGATTGGGCCTATATTCACCAACATTTATATTTTATAGAGTCATACACCATTATCAAGTTTCATTTCGATATGGCTATCCTTAAAAAAATCTACCACTAGGCTCCAAGGACTCATGTCTGTAAACTTCATTCCTAACGTAAACAACTACGCGGGTACAAAGAGGATTAGGCTATCATTACGGAGGTGATTCGGCACGTAGGTCACCACACTGGACTCATTGATCCCATGTCCAATGGGGCATAGTGCCTCGGAAGTAAGGATGAGGCGAAGGAGACAGAGGGCGGCCTACCCAAGGAGCCACGACAGTACAGA
>JAUKNK010000023.1:15000-100000 GCA_030765055.1 Mantis religiosa | reverse complement strand
TCCTCTAGTCAGGCATCCTTCCACACCAATAGAACACAATCTACCAGCATGGAGAGAGTGCGTCTCCAATACATCCAGGTAGTACAAGACAAACTCCCGGGATTACTCGGAAAGGCTGCTGAAGGGAATTATGCGGATGATATTACACTAATGGTCACGGATGCTGGTGGCTTCACAGCAATTGAACCAACGTTATTGCAATATCAGAGTGCATCAGGGGCTTTGATCAATTACAGTAAATCACTCTCCTGGCCTTAAATAACTGTAGGATGGAGGAGGCTCGATTTACACATCAATCCGAAAGTAAGGACCTGACAGCCATCAATGGCCAAGGCAGACATACAGTTTAGCACAAAACTGTTGGCACAGATATGGTAGCTTCTGCAGCCGTTCGGCAGGTGCCAAGGGATTATAAGAGAGTTTTGCCTTTAACTGAAAGGGCAACTGAAAGGCGTCTCGAATGAGACGAAACCATCACATATGGAACCTCCTGAATGAGCATTTGAACTTTAATTTATGAGAGATTAAAAAAAAAAGACTTCTCTTTTCATTTTCTACTTTAGCTTATACACATATAGTGTACAATAATATTTATTCAATGACATTTTATGTCCTATTCTTTGTACCTTTTAAGAAAATTTGAAAAATGCCATTTACTTAAAATCTTGTCACAATTAGATTGGAGTAACTGATTTTAAATTGTTTGTATACATTAAGGGAGAATAAATAATTTAAAAAAAGATGCTACCTTTGGATATCTTGAATTTTCTAATACATGTATCTTCCTCAAATGTGAAAGCGCTGTGTTACTACATAAGGTCCCAAATATCCAAGGAAAACGAAAGGTTATGCCAACACACAGTTAACAACAGGCGATAAAATATTTGTGTACTGTATTCCCCTGCTAACGTTGTGTCTACAAGAATATATATACAACATTGATATAATCAATCCCTTTCTGTTACCACATAGAGACACCGGCCGCTTAGGTCGCAGGATAGAGGCAACAAAATATAACAAATGTTTAATCTTTATCTCTATAGTATGAAATATATATGTCACCCTGTAATAATAATTCGTTAAAGTATGAAAACATAGTCATGCTAATGGAGCCCATAAGATATTTAAAAGAATGTCTTTGAGCGAGCAGTACTACTTGCGTAAGATAAAAATAACAGTAAATAAATCAAAGGAAATTTTTCGAAAAGTTGTTCCTTTCACAAATAATAAGTAATCTGAGGATACTTATAAAGTCTTGTAAGACGTGCCACACAGTAGTAAACTGGTATGGTTGTGGAAACATTACCAAATGATTGATGTATAATAATCTTAATGGTTCCAAAATCATAAAATACCTGAACTTCAGTAGCAGATATGAAACATGGCCGGTCGTTTCCCTGTACAAACTGAGTACTTTCTTTTCCACACACAATGATTTGTCCGTTGAATATTCTCTCAGTATACATTATAAACCATTGTTTGATGTCATGAAATAGAATGAAATTAAATCTAACACATATCTAATGTACATAATTACAGTTTGACACAAAACTATATGTATAGTTACAAAACCTCTTCCGAGCTATAAGAATTTGCTTTAGAGCCAGCAATGAAAACCGAAAGTATGGCACCAATTGCCGGTAAATCTACAAAATCAGAAGAGCTTCTACATAATTTTGGGACTAAAACTTAATGTATAATATTAACAACCATTCTCAAATCACTTTTCTACAAATGTTTACTCACTTCTGCTGTTGCTGCTACTGATAAGAGTGCCGCTATATCATTCAGAATGAAGAAGACTTCACGGTATTTAACCAGCAATTTCAACATATACAAATATTGATATAAGAAAACCTCATTCTGTTGCATGGTAACCAGTAATAATAATTTGTTGAATTATGCGAAAGAAATGTATAAGAATTTTGAGTGAATGACATTGAGCGGACAGTAAAACCTGTGTGAGTATTAAAATCCTAATAAATGTCGTTATGAAACGTCCTCATCTTACACCTGACATAAATTTTGAAAAATGGATCTTCTCATAGAACCTAGGTTGTCTCAAAGCTATATGTTTGTATTAAAGTTTGTGAGAACAGGAAACAAACACTCCCAGGGGAACTATAGCAGTAGCGCCTACTAAAATTGTTTGTTCTGCTCACTGTAAACAGCTAATATAGAAAGTGAAATAATCAATGGATGCCTAAGGGCACAGCCAAGTTGAATAAATATTGCTCAAACAACTGCCAACCTAAAAAGTGAGTATATCCTCCTGCAATAAACATTCTGTAACATACATGGAAAACATTCCAAGATCCTATCGGTTGTATATACCGCACTCGTCTATTATCACGGAGTACACATGAGAATGCAAACATCGAAAACAGTTCTAGTCTCTCGGAGTAGAATAAAGATTGCTTGCCTGACTGCAATTTTCCCCCTTAAATCCTGCAACTGTTTTAATGCACCAAGGGACATTTTGATGAAAGGCGGTGTATGTGTACCACCTGGTGTATCTACAAATATCTAGATTAAGCTTAATAAGGTAAATAAAACCGTTCTGAAGAATATTGTGTACAACAATTTGTACAGAAAGGCGGAAGGTAAATAGTTATTAAATATTCGAATACTTGAATCGATGTGCAACGATGAATGCAGGAAATTTATTTACCTTGACCATCTGAAAACAAATTTACCTATCAGATTACTCAGTAGCAGTTATATCCAGATAATTTCTTTTAGTGTTTTTATAAAAAATCTGAGCAACCATTTCATATTATCCTACCTAATTCTATAAGTAACTATAGAAACATAAGTTCCCTCTGAACCATAAGGTATATATTTGGAAATGCTTTACATCTGATCGCACAGACGCCAAATAGTACTAAGGTAATTTGGATACCCCATACAACATCTTATTTCGTTTTAACCTTAGAATCAATGTCCTCCACCACAAGTAAAGGGGACGATTGTTATAGCATATCACGTACAACTTGTGCACATTTTATTTAACCATATTTACAATCGAATGCAAGATTCAACAAATCTCAATGTATACCATGTAATGGTCATGAACCAATGCTGCAAGCGAGCAAAGTCCGTTGGTATATACTCAATTTGGGGTACTACTTATCTGACCCAGAAATAATTGTTCTTTTTTATTGTTGTTGTGTACACTTTATATGATCCTAATTTCTTGGAAACAAAGCCCACTTTAATCTCAGCTAAACCTAAAGTACTTATATATATATATATATATATATATATGTCATACGATGCTGTGCATATTGTTGTCACGTTTCATCCCCGCTATAAAATATAACGGGTAGAGCCAACTGTGGACAGCAGCAGGAACTTTTGGAGCTGATTTTGCCTCTAAGCCAATAACCCTTTCTGGAGTAAAATTGGTGTAACTAAAATATATTCCCCTGTAATAATAAATTACATCACTTAAATAGTAAATTCAAGTACTATTATCATGCTACATTTTCGATCCAGGCTTCCGCAATGGCATAACTTTCCATCATTTCCAAATATTATGTATAAGTTTACAGAAGTAGATGCGTAGTACATTTCGATTATGTTGGTTAAATCATGCCGTGTTTCAAACCTTATGCTATTAGTATGCAATCGCCGGAAAGACAGAAACGTTGACTAACGCTTTTAAGATATTTCGATTCTGAAAATTGGAATTTAAAGACAAAAGTAAGCTCCTAAATCTTTGATGTGGTGAGGTAAGTTTCAATAATTCAACTTCTTTTAACCAAAACCAGTATAACAAGATTTTGCTTATTTGATAAATTTTGCCACTTGGCGGAAATCCTGAATACTATTTTGAAAACATAATGAATCTTCGAGATTGTGTGCAAAAATATTCAAGCTACAAATGTTGATTGTTTAGCAAATATATTGATGAACAAGAAAGACACCCGTATCCCAGAGTACTGCTTGCACCTTTTAGGAAATTCGTGATATAAATTATGTATATATGCATGTGTCTGGGCGCGCCTGTGTGTATGCGGGCGTGCGTGTGTTTTGTGTGAAAAAAACAATTGTTGTAACCGTCCTTCCACTAATTGCACTGATAACAGAGCAGCTTAAAAATCCTAATAAACAGTTATAAGTAAACTAATGTGATCGACCGAGTTTCAAGAAACGAAGTCCTCGTAAACAGGAACTGTGTTGTTTAAGCTTACGGACCTTGAACGTGAGGCAAAGCAGCTACCAGTTATACTGTAGAGCTGACCGGAATGAGACCTAATTATGATTCCTTCTGGAATCAAGTGTTCCCTCTATTTTCAAAGTATTAACACAGAACTATTATTTTAAGATACCGAAATGCGTTTATATGTCTTCCCATTATTCTCTTCTCACACACATCATATTTTCTTTTTCATTGCCTTCTTATACGTTCTAGCTGCCCTTCTTCCTTCGTAATGAAATCACCTAGATCTACACAATTAAAATAATTAATTCCATGTTTCATATAGCTACATAAATTATTGCAATTTCTCTTCCTCGGGATAAGATCTTACAAGCATAGGCATCACTTTACGACAGGGTGCAGTTACTTCGAATTTCCATTTCTTATGAAACAGTACGCCTTTCCTGGAGTAATTTGCTTTAAACTAAAATGTACTCTCGCGTGTAACAATTGCTTATGATACTAAGTTAAAGTATAGCACTCATACTGCATTTACAATGCATTATTCCGCCATATCTATTACTTCAACTATTTCAAACATAAGACAGACATACATACGTATACACATGAAGCTCATTTCGGTGTAGATACAAAAGTATGACCTCACACTTGTTTAAAATTTTGATCAAGTCATGTCACACTTTATACTCCATTCCGTGCCTACGAGATCTCTACAAAAACTGCAAGGTGCTAGAATTTGTAAGTTGTAATTACAATAGATAATTGAATGTAAAAGCAGAGAACCCCTCGAAATTTGCTGGTTGTGTGAAACAGGTAGATATAAATTAAGCCCTATCCCACAACTCAACCTGACGGAGATTCGAACTAGGGTTATCTAGAACGTCAGTCTGCCACGCTTCCAGCAACGCAAAGAACGTAGGCAGGGATATAGGTAATGATAATTATAAATGTATTCAAGTGTCATTGAGATAGGCATCTCTGATCATATTCTGAAATTAGCAATGGACCCATATTTCAGGACAGAGATAACCGTGTCATATATTCGATTTGGGGCACTCTCATTTTCAAATACACTTACTTGCTCCGCTTATATTACATTTACTTACCTGAAATGTTTCTAAAAAGGAGAATTTAGGTGCTGCGCTTACTAAAAAGTTTTTTTCGACTCACTGTAGCCACGTGATACAGAAAGTGAAGCCAGCTATGGATGCCTAAGGGTACAGACAAGTCGATTAAATAATGCCAATCTGAGAAGTGAGTGTATTATCTCTAAGATAAAGATTCTGTAACATGCACGGAAATCATTCCAAGATCTTATCGGGAGTCGCACGGTAGTCGCCGAACGGGACGGTTGTGATCCTTCCACCCTCTACGTGTGTTTACGAGTGCTACGTTCGTATTACTTTATTTCAGCATATTTAGTGTTCACATACAGATATAGTGATTGTGATTGTGCTTCGTGTGTGTAGTGGATTATTTACCACTACGTAACACTTATTATACAATGGCTCAACAGTCGGAAACTACCGGCCAAGTTGTTCAATCAGCAATGCTAACTGTATATCAAAATGATTTTATTTCACAAGCTAATTGTAATTCAACGAGGCCTACTGGACATCAAGGCTATTCTATACTATCACCACAACAACCTACTTTCGCTTCTCCACCAGTATTAATGAACAATTCTGGTCCGTCTACCGATACTACAGTAAATAAATCTATTCTTCGACCCTCCCAGCTATCTACAACTCAGGTATCACACACACTTAATAATTCTGTTATACATCATGGTGATGACAACATGACATACTCTGTCCCAATGGATCAATCTAATGGGGCATCCAATATGCGCCATTCAACCGCTCAGTCAGCCGGTCATACCAAACGGCTCTGTACTGCTCCACCTTCGTCATCGCTTAACATGCCACGTTATGCGTATACGATCCCTACATCCAACCGTTTCCAGTCTTTAGGCGATAACCCTGATGCTGATATTTCAGATATAACTTCTCTTGCCGCCAAAAAAAATTCCACCTATATGTCTACGTAACATTCAAAATTACCAGCTACTATTGCAAGATGTGAAAAAATGTGTACAATCCGATTTTGGCACTGAGCTCAGGGGCTCTATTCTTAAAATTTATGCCACTACTTCTTCTGATTTCCGATGTCTTACATCTTACTTCACCTCCATTAATCAAGAATATTATACCTACCGAAATACGGCTGATAAACTATTTTCTGTAGTTATCCGCAATCTTCCTTGCTCTCTTACCGATCAAGAAGTGTATGATGAGCTTTGTGCACCGCAATATCCTATTAAACGGGTCACACGTTTACTTGGTAGAAACAGAGAGCCCATACCCTTGTGTGCTGTCGAATTAGCAAATAACGATGAAGGCAAAAACATTCTAAATCTTACTCGACTGTTATATAGTGTCGTGAAGGTCGAACGCCGCCGCAATACTGATATACCGCAGTGTACACGCTGCCAAAACTTTGGACACACCAAAAACTACTGCAAGCTGGGTCCTCGATGTGTGAGATGTTTTGGCGCACACCATTATTCTGAATGCAAGAAACCTTCCACCACACCAGCCAAATATGTTAACTGTGAACAAGAACATCCGGCCAATTATTGCGGTTGTCCTCACTATGTGGCGCTGAAGGAGCGCCTCTCTCGACGACCTCAGCAAACAAGCTTCTCACCAGCACCGACACTGTCGTCACGTACAGTGCCTACACCAGAGCGACGTCCACAGCAGCAACCTCAGCATCAGCATACATCAGTCTTTCACCAAACTACAGCTCCTGGTGCGCAGCAGCGGACCTATTCTCAGGTAACGTCTTCTTCTCCTTCTCCTCCGAATGGTCCCTCTGCTGCTCAGCCGATAGATTCTGCTTCGACGCCATCTCTGAATTCTCTCTCTGATCTGGTCTTACAGTTATTCTCCTATTTTCGCACTTTGCTCAGCCCCATACTACCACAACTAACGCAGCTACTTAGTTTTCTTCTTCTTTCCACATTTCCCAATGGCAACGCGTAATCTGATCTGTCTGAAAAAGCTAACCCTCCTTAACTGGAATGCCAATGGTCTCCGTGCAAAACGCGCATCTTTCGTCGCTTTTCTTACCATGCATAACATAGATATTGTTTGCGTCGCCGAAACGCATTTTCTTCCGAATGAGACCTTCTCAGTTTCTGGCTATAAAATCTATCGCCAAGACCGTGTAGCTGAAACAGCTTCCAGAGGTGTTGCCATTATGATAAAACGCACTCTTAGTCACAGTGCTATATTTCTACCAGCTGTTGCTTCACTTGAAGTAGTAGGTCTCAAACTCTCTGGTATGGATGGTACTGATCTTATTGTTATGAGTGCTTATAAACCTCCCAATCATAGGTTAAATACGCGATATCTTTCGTTTTTATTCCCTCCGGATAGTAGCACTCTCCTTTTAGGAGACCTTAATTGCAAACATTCTTCCTGGGGGTATAGGTCTACGAATCCCAATGGTCGCCTTCTCTTTAATATGTTAGATATTCATGGGCTTACTGTCTCAGCTCCATCGGGTCCTACTTATTACCCTAATAATCCTCTGCACACTCCTGACATACTTGATATTGGTCTTCATAGGCATCTTTCTCTTCCAACACACGTGTCTACTTTAGCCGAGCTTGATTCTGACCACTGTCCTGTTGTGACTACTTTTCAACTCTCACCTGCCTCGTTGTCCCCAGTTCCTAGACTCATCAATGGTACAGTTAACTGGGAAGCTTTTCAATCTCGGCTAGATGCTACCTTAACTTCTTCTTATTCTCTGGCGCCTACTAAGGGCATTGATACTGCAATAGAGCACTTCATCACTACGGTGTGCCACTGTGTACGGATTTCTATGTCACGCTAGAGTACACAAATGAGAAGAGTTTCGTCGTTTTAATAAACTTTAAAGCACTTCGACAATGCACTGAATAGAAGAGGAACACTCAGTGGACAACAATTATGTCACTGCATCCTATTACTAGTTGATTTTCCAAACTACGAGATGAATTCCACGGTTCTATGATTTTCGCTGGGGACAGATGCCCAGAGATATACTTAGATGTAAGCATTTCCTTTCTCACACTCAAATATTTGACCGTTCAGAATTCTCTCATTAGATATCACAGATGCTCTGTGCCTTCACGCATAAACTTTCAATTAAATGTAAGGCACAGCCAAGGAACATAATTACAAATTGATAAAAAATCTAATATATAACTACAATTATTCATTCAAGCTATAAAATGTTACGGGCAGAGCCTTCTATGGGCAACAGCGCCTGATAGATGAGAACAGTGTACATCCTACCGGCAATTCGTAAAGCTAAATGAGCTACTGGTTTGTAAATTTTAACTGACATTGAGTGCATTATATTCGTAACCCACTCTCAACTCACTTTTCTACAAAGGATTAATTACTCTGACGGGTGCTGCTGCACGGTTATGAGATGTACAGTTTACGTACATGAAAATACACATATAGCAGTTATTGTAAATTTCTTTGCTGGCATCAGAGTGTCTCAGAGGGTGCCCTTTCGAAAATCTGGTTGGGTGACAATACCTTCTTAGACATCCGCCAATTTCATAGAAATGCGGAGAAGAATATTTATGAATTCATATTATTGCAAATCTTTTCATTTAGTAAGGGGAGAATGTGCAAGTTTCCTTCTTTCAAATCGCTGGATAATGCTGTATTTGGGTACCAATCCTGCAACTTAAGCAACATTTTTTTTTTCAATTTTGCTGCTCACTAGCACTCCCTGACTTTTTTCTAAGAGTTTTTGCTTTGACGTACAGCAGTCTCAAGGCCTGCATTTTCGGTGAATCTGTGAAGTCATATTTGCAATAGCGCCTAGCAACGGAAATATAGACACGAGAAACATGAATTCCAATAAACTGATAAGGTTTATATTCAGCAACATTTATATTTTATAGAGACATACACAATTATCAAGTTTCAGTGCGTCAGGGTTATCCTTAAAAAAGTCTACCACTGGGCTCAAGGGACTGACTTCTGTATAATTTATTCCTAATGTAAACAGCTACGCGGGTACATAGAGGATTAAGATATCTTTACAGAGGTGATCAGGTACGTAGACCACCACGCTGGGCCCATTGTTCCTATGCCCAAGGGGGCATAGTGCCACGGTATGAAGGATGAGGCGAAGGAGACAGAGGGCAGCCTACCCAATTAGCCACGACAGTACAGAGGGTAGGGTCCCTACAGTTTACTGTGTCGTCTGCTATTTATCAACTTAACATTTGCTAGAACTACCTTATTGTTAACTTTCATTTGTGCCAAAAATGCCCTGGACATACTGTATTTTAGTAAGTGCGGTTATACATAATTTTGTGAGTGTTAATATATTCACGTCCTGGCCGAGCAGTTACACGGTTTTACTCTTACAAAGTGACCCGATTTCAATATCAGGTGACCGAACGTGATGTTTTCGGTTGACAAAGGAGCACAGGGGCTGGTTTTGTCTGAGAACAAAACGTGTGCTATGTAAACAGTAATCTAAAGTGGTGGATTTTCCTAAATGTAATTGCATCGCACCATTGGAGGAAGCCGAACTTATATACATAGTGGACAGGTGACACACTGTTTTCCAGTATTATGTCCCACAGCTGCCATATGTCTACAAAAAATTACATATTTTGTTATAACGAACCCTTTCCCTGTTATTGCATAGAGATTCGGAATCCATAAATGTTATTGAAGAATGTATAGGAAGTCACAGGAATGAAATTCCTGGCATTGAGTGAGCACTGCAGCTTGTGTAACTATAAAATTAATGCCCAAAACATATCAGTGAACAAATCGTAACAAGTCAGTTTTGGGAAACGTGCACTTCTCACACCTAAATTCATATGAGCTCTTCTCACGGAAACTAAGCTCAGAAAATCGTATGGTTCTTGTAGGATGTGTGAGAGAACAAGGCAAAGAAAACCTCTCAAATATTGCTTACTATTATTATTATCATCATTATTATTAGCATTATCATTTTTAATGAAGCAACACAACTAAAATCTCTACAATTTATAGATAGAATTACCTATAAATCATGAACGCTCATCCGTATATCCGTGGTGCTCTCAGTCTTACACAGCTCCAAAGCTTTTGCTGCGTGCCCAACAAAACACAGGTTTAGCTGTGGAAGGAAATTTGAATTATGATATATTAGGATGGGTTGTGTGTTTTTGTACGTGTGGTGCCCGCCTTATGTAGATGGTAGCGTGTCTGCCTCAATTTCAAGAAGTTCCGAATTACAATCTTGACAATGGTAGGTTACCTGAATGGCGTTTACATGGGGTTTTCCCTTATCCTGAAGGACGAATGATGTGTAGCTCTGACCTGTATAGATCCTGCCCTTATTTGAGTATGATTTCACCCATTTCTTACCTCGTCTGTTGTAGCTTAACTTTATGGGGCCTAATTTATAGAACAGTTATCGAACGTCTAACATAGATTTACTTTGCAAACAGGTTGGGATTAACTGGTGATGCTGGATGTAATTTCTGGAAAGAAGTAGACACTACGGAACATATAATCTTCCACTTCACAACATAGGATGTACAGACGAATGGGGCTCAAGAAAAATTTGATTTTCAAAAAGTGCAATAATCTATGACATATCACAATGAAAAATCGAAAAATATGGACATTGTAAAATCCCAGTCAAATCAATACTAGAGTACAACCTGACGACTAAAGGCATACGGTATAGCGGAAGTAAAATCCCCTAACACCACGATTGTCGTAAACTACGGCAGTACGGCACCTCGATCAACATCTTAGCATTAATCAACTTCAACCTCTTCACGCAGAAGATATATTTTTTGCAGTTTGGATAGTAGACTTTCTCAACGAGATTGGACCCATATAACCACCATTTAGAATGTATTCGAAACCTTGGTTATGAGTCATACTCTTCGCAGGCAACAACGCATCCAAATTTGGCATTAGATGGACATTAGAACTTTATTTTCTATGACATTTGGTAGCCAAATCTGGTTAAAAATTCCCCTACAATTCCACCTAAAAACTATCGTTTTCATAGACATTTTCTACTTATTTTATATTCCATTTATACCCCGCCTCATATCGATGCTGTTATCTCGTAAACGTGGTAATAATCATTAGATCACGCTCACATTCACACTCATTCATACTTCCAGACTCTGGGGAAGATGAATTATCTTGGTCGGAGAAAAATCCCCTCCCACACCGCCAGGATTCGAACTCGGGAACCCTAGCACAGCAGGCATTTATACTTCTTTAAGCACTCAATAATCTCCTAACCGAGCGGGATGACTCAGGCGGTTTAGGCTGTGGCCCGCATTCGGAAGGCTCAGGTTCGATTCCCGTGGCCGACCTAGCGGACCCATGGGTTTTTCGGGGGCTTTACGGGGTCGCTAGGCGAATGCTTCGTAGGTTAATTATATCCCCCGAATTTCCTGTCCCTCCATAGCATCTTCATTATCATTTCATTTCATCTCTCCTCTGGTGGTCTCTTTCTGGGTAGAAGTGTCGGCAGGTGTCTCGGCGGTGTATGGCAGGATGATATGCTCTCAGAAAATCTACTTCTTCATCCGGTAGGTCGGTTACCGGTCTCCGCTCCTCTGCTGTTACAATTACGGGACTGCCAGCCAGGGACCTTTGGGGCTCGGATCGTCGGCTGGGCTCGTTGCCGTCCCGCAGTAGGCGAGCGGGTTCGTTGTCCTGACCTGTCGGGGGAAGTCTCTCTCCAACTAAACTGTAGGGACCATGCCCTCTGTACTGTCGTGGCACTTTGGGTCGGCCACCCTCTGTCTCCTTCACCTCATCCTTCCTCCCAGGGTTGCCCCCACTTGGGGCATAGAAACAATGGGCCCAGCATGGTGGCCTATGTACCGAATCCCCTCCGTAATCAAATCCGAATCGCAATCCCCATAATCTCCTAATTGTTAGTCAGCCACAATGCCACTATGAGTCACTGTAATTCCCGTATGTTCTGTAAAGGTACATGGGGATGAAAATGAGAATTTTTTAAAACAGGGATTTCCATATATGTTTAGTGCGGCCTTCTTACAATCAGCTTAATCCTGTTTGTGTACTGCAAATGGTTATATCGCAGATCCATTTACCAAATACATAACGCCAACTTGGCTTACTTTGAGTTTCAATAATTAAACTGTAAACTATGAAACATTTAAATATTAAAATCCAATGTAATATCTGCATTACAACATAACCGAGTGTTGCGGAAGGCTAATCGCTGCAAAGCCCTTGGGACGTTTCCTATCTCAAAGTAACTACAAATATATAAATAATTAGATCGGCAGAAAGAAAAACGAGTCGTTTTAACTATTCTTTATTATCAATGGCTGGCACTTATGGTCAGTATTACATTTCAGCAAATTCTTTCACCACAATTTCACCAAATATACAGGTTTTAGGACCCTGCACCTCAAAAGAAAGACCTTGAGAAAATGATCAGGAAATCCAACTGAACACAATAACCGAAAGAAAACGTTCCAGAAATTGCAAGCTTTGACGTAAGTGTAGCATGTTGCAGCGATTCGACAAGGAGCTTTCTAGAGCATTCTCTTCACAAATAATAAAGTAATTCGTATGTTTTTTTTAAGTTGTAAGATGTTTCTTAAGAATCTTCTTGAAATAGCTAATTTTAACAAACGACTTGCATTCTACACAATATGTTCGACAGCGTTGTATAAACGTAAATCCGTTTGGAGAAAATGTGGTGTAACAAAAAGAATTTACAGATACCAGTACTTGTGTGTTTATGTATGGAACAGCATATCTCTGAACAGAGTTACAAGTACCAAATATTGTTCATACTTACTGTAATAATCAAGCTTTGGACGAGTTAAGCGGTGAATGATGAAAAAACTCGTATTAAACAAAAGCTTTAGTCCTCGTTTAAACATAGTTTTGTCCGAAATATTTTGCATAGGTATAAATTACCTACACCTACTTATATTGTAGTCAAATGTTAGGCTGCTATTCAGTTTTATAAACTCCTAAATCTCTAATGAAAATGAAATATCCAAGCCAACACAGTCCACACCTAATAAGGGATTTGACTACTGTATGCACCTGCTGCCATCCTATATACAAGAAAATACACGAACAGTTATATAACGAGCCCTCTCCCTGTTATGACTTAAAAGGTACTGAACGCTTAAATGAATACAAACCGAAAATAAAGAAAAAAAAAGGGTTTAGTTATACGTTTATGTCTACGAATATGAAGTACGCGGTACCTTGTGATAATAACTTATACAAGTACGAACAGAGAGTCATGCCGTTGAATTTCAGAATACTTTTAAAGAAATTACACTGAGCAGGTAGTAAAGCTTGTATAAGTTGAGGCATTATTTATAAGGACCTCATTAATATGAATGTATGTATAAATGGATATAAAATAATGTAAAATTTGTGTTGAAAAGTGCCCCACCTAAAGAATGTTTTCACCAAACACATCTAAAAAATGCTTCTTGGTCATTTTCAAAAGACAGACCTAACGGTACATAACGGGAGCGAGGGTTGTTCAATGAACTCATCCACTTTACAATGAGGTAAGCAGGTAAACAGAAGGCATTAGTGAAGAAGTGTGTATCAGGAAAGCAAGCTGTGCGGAAACCAGTAGTGAAAACATTTTCGCCGGGGACTTCATATAGAAATGTGTATTAGGATAAACAGTGATTATTTACTATTGTTTCTCTTCACACGAACCTGAGATCTCCATACAAACATGCCCTCTTTAAGCCTCAGCCGATGAGCAGCCGTGGACACGACATAGCCAGCACTAATTCATGAACTACAAAAAGAAAACAATCACTAAAATTTGCAAATGGCTTAAGGTTGCTGCAAAAGTAACGTAAGCGGCCGGGAACACGCGACAGTCTCTTGTGTTTTAATAGCTTGATCATGTGTAAAGAACAAATAATGCAAATAATAATATTCCTATATTTTTATTCCCATTTGCTGGCATTTAGGTGTCCAAATCTGTAGGCAGGCATCAATATATATTTTAAATATTGGTGGTGATAGGCGATAGGATAAGACCTATAGTAGTTCATTAGAAGTTAAGCATTTTGCAGACAGTCGCAAAATTAACAACAGTAACAACAACAATAATAATAGTTAATAATAATAATAATAATAATAATAATAATAATAATAATAATAATAATAATAATAATAATAATAATAATAATAATAATAATAATAATAATAATAATAATAATAATAATAATAATAATAATAATAATAATAATAATAATAATAATAATAATAATAATAATAATAATAACAATAATAATAACAATAATAACAATAATAACAACAATAACAACAATAATAACAATAATAACAATAATAACAATAATAACAATAATAACAATAATAACAATAATAACAATAATAACAATAATAACAATAATAACAATAATAACAATAATAACAATAATAATAATAACAATAATAATAATAATAATAATAATAATAATAATAATAATAATAATAATAATAATAATAATAATAATAATAATAATAATAATAATAATAATAATAATAATAATAATAATAATAATAATAATAATAATAATAATAATAATAATAATAATAATAATAATAATAATAATAATAATAATAATAATAATAATAATAATAATAATAATAATAATAATAATAATAATAATAATAATAATAATAATAATAATAATAATAATAATAATAATAATAATAATAATAATAATAATAATAATAATAATAATAATAATAATAATAATAATAATAATAATAATAATAATAATAATAATAATAATAATAATAATAATAATAATAATAATAATAATAATAATAATAATAATAATAATAATAATAATAATAATAATAATAATAATAATAATAATAATAATAATAATAATAATAATAATAATAATAATAATAATAATAATAATAATAATAATAATAATAATAATAATAATAATAATAATAATAATAATAATAATAATAATAATAATAATAATAATAATAATAATAATAATAATAATAATAATAATAATAATAATAATAATAATAATAATAATAATAATAATAATAATAATAATAATAATAATAATAATAATAATAATAATAATAATAATAATAATAATAATAATAATAATAATAATAATAATAATTATAATGTGCAATATAGTTATACTCTATTTATGGCTATGAACAGGGGCGGCCGGTGAGGCATTGTATTGGCGGTGACATAAATAAATGAATGAACGAATGAATACATACATTATTACATAAATTAAATACATAAATAAATAAACAAACAAACGAATAAATGGGCAGGCGGGTGGGCACGTGGGTAGGTGGGTGGGCAGGCAGGCAGATCGGTCGGTCGGCCGGCCGGCCGGCAGGCAGGCAGGCAGGCAGGCAGAGAGGCAGGTAGGTAGGTAAGTAAGTAAATAAATAAATAAATAAATAAATAATAGATAAATAAATAGATAAATGAATGAATGAAGAAATGAATAAATAAATAATAAAGGAATGAATAAATAATAAAGGAATGAATGAATAATTAAAAATATATAATGGTTGTTAAAATATAAATATGTGTACCAATTTCGAACGACTTCGGTAATCTTAACAATAATCCAACCTATTTCATCATACTTATGCTCTTCCAAACAGAACGTACAGGGAAACGGAACTAGATTTATTACATCCGTACTCTTGTTACGCACAGGTGTAACGAGCACAGTGAACGTTTGATAATACAATTCATCGAGAATGTGATACGAAGCGTCCGTGTACGATTTCGCGACAGAGAGACAGCTATCTTAAGTCCCGTGCTTTACTGCACTCTAGCGGATAAAACGTTAAGTTATGCGCCAGAGAAATCTCGACACTGCCTGCTCCCATAAGAAGCCGTGTATAAGCAGACATCCTAGCTCTTCACATAGGCGCTTATGAGAAAACAACCGGTACAGAGCGCTTGCGTTTACCGCGCCAATTCACACGAGGGAGCAGATGCACAGAAACAATCATTTTTGGCAATTCCTATACACTTCTCTTTCTTTCGTTTTCATACAGATGGTGCCATGGCACAGCTGCACTACCTCAGAAGCCGCCCCTGACTGTGACTAAGTATGGACTGATGTAAAACATTTTAAAGTTTTGAAATTGGGTATAGGGGAACTATAGCGTTTCAGAGGTTGGATTTGTGCTAATGTCGTGTACTTTTCAAAAGCATGGGCTTGACAAATAATTTAGAAAACTTATTCTCTCCTCCAAATCAAATGGAAAGAAAGTAGGCATTATAACACGCTTAAAACCAGCATTTAAAATGGAAGAGGATTACGAGCTGCAATTCATGCATATTTCACTAATTTTAAATTAAGATACATAACGTAAAATAACATTACATGAGGCGTGCGGTAAGTGTGGGTACTTTTTCCTTGAAGGGGCCCAGAACTTCTAGCGTGTGTTTTTGAAGTCGCCGCGAAAACCATTATATAATGTGGCAGTCTCATATTCTTTCGGGACATACCCAAATTTTGTGACGTCTTACAATATCCTACATAGAATTGCACATATTAATTTTCATACGCTCTAAATATAGTAAAAGAAATATTTGGATTAAACCAAGAATTGCGCCAGAAATGTACACCTTGAGGTCCTGTGAATTAAAAGAAAGGTAATTTTTTAGAAAATATTCTTCTGTGTGTCAGTTAACCGAATATGAAAAACGAAAGGTACGCATATACCTACATTCATATACAAGTTCAAAATCAACCAAGAATATGATACAAATAATATCAAGAAAATTCATCAAAGTAAAGTACCTTTAACGGGGAAAATATTCTTCATTTTCTATTTTATTAAAGCTTGCCATACTAGTTTCAGCGAGAATGTTTATATTCGTTGCAAGACAAATGAAACGTATACTCGTATCTTCAGTTTTCTGCGATTTGCTTGGGTGGTTCTCTTCAATCTGAATGATGTTCAACCGTAAGAAACAAACAACATCCCACAAAACATGTATCCCATTAAAGCAAATACTTTGTAAAATATTTGTTTCACGTTACCTATTACTAAAAGTCTCTTTTTATTGAAAAATCTGAATATACCTTCAACCTCCTGCATCCCCCTTTAGTATACAAAAAAATACTGATGCTGTACTAAAGTAACACGACAATACTTAGCTCATTGTGAGGAAAACAAAGTCATAGTTTTTCAAGCAAGAACTAATGACTGGCAAAACACAGTGTAGTTACTGTAGAGCGACAACGTTTGAGAATGGTTTGTGCATCATGAGGAGTGTCCGTCCCACATTGCTTAAGTAACCTCAACAAAAGCAGTACATTACAATAGTTTTAAATTCTGTACCTCCTATTTGATTGTAGAGTCCACATCGGCGGTGCTGAGACTGACGCATACCAACTAATAGGCGAGATATGGTAAGCGTTTCTATTGCTGTAATTATTCGTATAACGGGGACTTCATTTTTTTTATTACAGGAGCACTGTACACTGTATTATACACCGCAGAAAACAATGGAGGCGTGTAACATCTGGTGAGTGTTGTGACCATGGAATTGGTACTCCTCTACGCGTCCATCGAGCTGCTACATCACTTTTCGAAATTATAATGGCACTTAATAGCAGCCTTCATGTAGCGGACCACTTCTTAAATAACTTTTACAGTTTCATCCTAATATTATGGGTTAACCAATAAGTTCTGGAGTTACATTTTTGCATGCAAATTTTAAATGGTTTGATGCAGTACAATAAAACTTAGGTGAAGCTGCCCTTTGTGTTTAATCGAGGTATCAAGGCCAGAGAAGCTGCTCAAGCAGCTATTATCCTCATGACACGCCATATTATTGATCTGAGAATAACAAAGACTATATAAGAGTAGAGAAACTAAATGCACCTTTTTGTAGCGCATTAGTCCTATATCAAATACCATAATAATTTATAAATATCTAACGCGTTGTACAACACTCTCATACATCAATGAATTGTGTAAATGTTTAATGAAAGTCTACATTAATTAATTAGAATTGAATAGAATAACTATCCTGAAGAATATTTCGTACAGGAATAAGTCAGACTTCCATTATACAGTTAACGCTTGTTTCTTAGAAACGATTAGACAGTAATAATGCTGCAGTTTCAATCGTGCTATTCATGGAGGTGTTAATTAAGACCTTAAGAGTAAGAGTAAGAGTATGTTGGGTTTTAGGGCCAGTCGACAGCAAGGTCATTTGGGCCCCAAGTCAATAATAAAACCTAAAACTTACACAAATTTAGCTAAAAACCTACAATAAAATAAAACATCCAACCATTAAAAGCACATAAAACCACCTAAAAACTAATAATTTAAAATCTCTAAAATTAATAAATATAAAATACAAGTTAGACTTGTTTATTAAAACCTATTTCTAAAACAAACCGCAGTGCCTTATCCACGGCCACTGGGTCGTCACCTAAAACACCGGGTAAGTTAGCTCCCAAGCCCAAAGACTGGCGAACGCGGGCGTACTGTGGGCAATCGAGTAAGATATGCCGCACAGTGAGGCGTACGGCACACGGAGCACACACTGGGGCCGGTTCCCCTTTCAAAAAATGACCATGAGTAGCTCGTGTGTGCCCTATTCTCAGCCGGGTGAGTATCACCTCGGCTCGCCGGTTATCCCTGCAGGAAGTTAGCCAGGGTCGTACGCTCTCTTTAATTGCCCGGAGTTGTGTGCCTTGTAAAGCGGTCCAGGAGTGCTGCCAAGCAGAGAAGAGTTGGCGACGAAAAAAACGTTGCACATCCTGGTATGGCACAGTAGTTAAACTCCGGGGCAAACGGCAAGCTGACTTTGCAGCCGCGTCCGCCTCCTCGTTCCCGGTAATCCCCACATGGCCTGGGGTCCAAGTAAAAACAAAATTGTACCCGCGCCTGAGCATTTGCGAGATCTGGGCCTGTATTTTTAAAACGAGGGTCTGAGCGGCAGTGTGCTGTTGCAAGGCCTGAAGCGCACTCAGAGAATCAGTGCAGACAATAAAAGAGCTGGGAGCTAACTTGCAAATAAAAAGGAGCAAATAGAAGATAGCATACAGTTCTGCGGAAAAAACTGAAGTGGAGTCCAGAAGGCGAAATTTATGAGCCTCACCGTTAATGAAGAATGCGCAACCCGTAGCGCCACCTAACTGAGAACCGTCTGTAAAGACCGGAACATAGTTAGGGTAACGGCCCAGCAATTCGGCAAAAAGTTGTTGGAACACCGAATGTGGAGTAGCGAGTCTAGGGTTGCTTGAAAGGGCGAGATCGAACACCGCACGATCGAGCTGCCATGCAGGATAAGGGCAGATGGAAGACCTCTCCACGCGAGGCATTCGGAGGCCATGGGAATGTAGTAGATCCCGAAATCTTATTCCCACGGGGCGAGTCCGAGAACCAGGGCGCATATAACGGTGGACTAAATCTGGACACAGAACTGGTTTAAAACAAGGATGATTGTGATGACTTGCCAACTTCGAGACGTACGAGCAGAGTAACAGCGAGCGACGAATATGGAGTGGAGGTTCGCCTGAGTCTGCATACAGGCAGTCGACTCGACTGGTGCGGAAAGCTCCTGTGGCAAGGCGGATGCCAGTATGATGCACGGTGTCTAAAAGGCGAAGTTTAGAGGCGGTCGCTGCGCGATAAATAAAACTGCCATAGTCCAGCTTGGACCGAACCAGAGAGCGGTACAGCCTCAACATTACCGTGCGATCGCCCCCCCCAAGATACTCCAGATAATACCTTCAGCACCCGAAGAGAACGATCGCAAGAGGCTCGAAGGTGACGAATGTGGTGCTCCCAATTGAGTTGTCGGTCCATGTAGAGGCCCAAGAACTTCAGGTGCGAGACAAATGGCAGGGGTGTGCCGTTCAAATGAATATCAGGAGGCTGGTGAATACCTCGTAGGCGATGAAAGTGGATACACTGCGTCTTCGCAGCTGAAAAACGGAAGCCGGTTTGAAGCGCCCAAGCTGCTAGCTGGGTAATGGTCAGCTGCAGTTGGCGCTCAATGTGATCTATGTTGGCAGACCTATAATAAATTGCGAAATCGTCAACATAGAGGGATGATGGTATTCCACTTCGAACGGCACTAGTGATGCCGTTAATCGCTACGGCAAAAAGGGTGACGCTCAAAATCGACCCTTGAGGTACTCCGTTCTCCTGTATCCGCTCCTGGGATATCGTTTTTCCTATGCGCACACGAAAACGGCGAAGTTTTAAAAAATTGCATAAAAACTCGGGTAGATGACCACGCATGCCGTAACCATGTAGGTTACGGAGTATGCCGTACCGCCAAGTTGTGTGATAGGCCTTCTCCAAGTCGAGGAACACGCCCACGGCATGTTGCTTCAGTAGAAAGGCATCGGAAATATACCCCTCAAGGCGTGTTAGATTATCGACACTTGAGCGATGGCGACGAAAACCGCATTGCAAGTTGGACAGATGGTTATGTTTTTCTAGCCACCAATTTAACCGAGCGTTTACCATTCGCTCGAAGGTCTTACAGATGACACTCGTCAGGCAAATGGCGCGGTAGCTAGATGGAAGCGTGCGGTCCTTTCCGGGTCGAGGGATGGGGATGACAATACCCTCTCGCCAGGAGGAAGGGAAAACTCGCTCATGCCAAATGCGGTTATAGATGTTTAATAGGAAACCTAGCGCCTCAGATGGAAGATGTAGCAGCATCTGTCGGTGTACGTCATCCGGACCTGGAGAAGAATCCTTTGCTAACGCTAGAGAATGGGCGAGCTCGGCAGCGGTAAACGGTTGGTTGTACGGCTCGGTGCAGTCACTATTAAAATTTAGTTGTACCCGCTCCGCCTTTTCCTTAATAGGCAGGAAGAGAGCGTCATAGCGGGCAGTTTGGCTAGTAGCAGCAAATGTTGTTGCTAGGGCTTCTGCTATGTCCTGCTCGGTGGTGCACATGGAACCGTTGATGGCAAGGCCCGGAATTACCGTCCGGCGATACTTGCCATACATCCGCCGAACAGCTGACCATACTTGTTGGGTAGAGCTGCGCCAGGAAAGCGAAGACACATAGGCTTCCCAAGATGTACGCTTTGCGTTGCGCAGTATAAAGCGTGCCCTAGCGCGAGAACGTTTGAAGGCGACAAAGTTCCCTTCAGTCGGGTGCCGCTGAAAAACGCGCAAAGCACGTTTGCGTGCTTTGACTGCCAAACTGCATTCCTCAGACCACCACGGTACAGGGATACGCCGTGGTGTAGATGAACCTCGAGGAATGCTGGATTCTGCTGCGAGCAGGATCGAGCAAGTAAAATATTTGACCATTTCGTCGATGGTGTCGAAACCGTCATCGATAAGGTTTATCAGGGAATGGAATTTTCCCCAATTAGCTTTGGAAATAATCCAGCGAGGATGTCGAGAAGGTACACATTGGCGGCCAGAAAAATGAATGTTAATGGGGTAATGATCACTGCCGAAGAGGTCGGAAAGTACTGACCACTCAAGTAGTGGTACTAATGACGGACTGCAGAAAGAAAGGTCTAGTACGGAATGTGTACCATAAGCAGATGATAGGAATGTCGGGTCACCAGTATTTAGCAGAAGCAGGTCAGACTTATCGAAGACGTCTACGAGGAGGCATCCACGAGCGTCATCAGTGTCTGATCCCCAGAGCGTGTGCTTGGCATTCAAATCTCCCACAAGCAGTAGTGGTGAGGCGAGCTGAGCCAATAGAGCTTGAAGATCACGCTCTGGAACTATACTGAGCGGCGGCAGTAACATGTTGCATATGGTAAAACTGATGTTCCCCAGCTGTAGTCGGACGGCCACAGCTTGCAATGGTGTGGTGAGAGGAACGTTGGCGGCTGAGATGTTAGGCGCCACTAAGGTAGCAACGCCACCGCTTGCACGCATACCTGCAAGAGAGTCCCCTCTAAATGCAGAGAAAGAGTGAAGGTGTAACGAGTGATTGGGATGTAAGTGGGTTTCCTGGAGACAAATAATTGATGGTGACCGTTGAGAAACTAAATGTTGTAGGTCTTGAGCACGAGCTCGAAAACCATTGACATTCCACTGGATTATTTCCATGAAGAGTTTTTAACGGGTCGTTTTAACTTTTTTCTTGACCTTGGCTGACTTGGGCCCTACGACTCGAAAATCGTTAGCCTCCTGTGACTCCGCTGATGTTCGGGAGTCAGAACTCCTACGGCTCGTAGAACGAGACCGGGATCTAATAGAAGGCGAGCGACTTCGCGATCTATGTTGTGGTCGGGATCGGTTTTTCACATTTTCCACGGGATGGTTGTTACCCGCTGATGGCTTGGTGGCTGGAGTCTGTACGGTTGAAGCGGATGTAGTGCTGGTGGATATACAAACTGTCTGAGACGTAGGTTTAACGGCTAGAAAGTCAGTCTGCGTGGATGCGTGGGCGACAGGGACGTGTTGAACAGCAACAGTGGTGTTGGGAGTACGGCGAGCTGCTGATGCATATCCAGTAGTAGTAGCAGGCTTTAATTGCTCAAAGCGCCGTCGTGCCTCTGGAAAAGTCAGGCGTTCCTTTACACGTAGCTCCTGAATGCTCTTTTCGTCCATGAATTTTGGGCACTGTCGCGAACTGGAGGGCTGACTGCCGCCACAGTTCACGCAACAGGGTGTTCGAGTGCAGTTTGGATCCTCGTGCTTCGGTAGGCCACATTGCTCACAAAGAGCAGGATTGGTACATGTGACCTTAGTATGTCCGAACCGCTGACATTGGAAGCAGCGCATGGGGTTCGGGACATACTGGCGGACGCTAGCACGTTCATAGCCGCAATATATGTATTCGGGTAACCTCGTCCCAGCAAACGTTAGAAATACCGTACGTAGTGGGTACTCCTTGCCATCTTGTTTCCATGTTAAGCGGTACGCCTGACAAACAAGCTGGTCAGAGAGGCAACTTACTATTTCTTCATTTGCAAGACCATCTAGGCTGGAGGTGGTGACTACTCCTCTACAGGTGTTGAGTGTTTTGTGAGGGGCTACCCGGATAGGGTAGGAGCCCAACAAAGTCGCCTTTTGCAGTTTTTTAGACTGGTCTGCACTAATGCTTTCTAATAGTAAGCTACCGTCTCGGAGACGCGTAGCGTTTTTGATAGGGCCACTGATTTTGTCTAATTCACGCTTGATATAGAACGGACTAATGTCTTTAAACGTTTTGCCATCACATGCCAAGGTCATCACTAAAAATGGGTCAGTAAAGGAGGTTTTGCGCGGAGACATGATGATAGAGACCCCCATCCGGAACCGTCGGCGTCAGCCTGCCATCCGGGGGTTAAAGAAGAAATACACCGAATCTTCACGGTCTGTGCCGTCATGGGGACCTCACCCATGACCGATCTCATTTGTACCTCAGAAAAGCTACCCTTCAATCTCCACTGCTTGTCCGTATGGGTAAACCGTTCACCACGCACACCCCGGCTTTATGCCCCTACCACAGGAATAACCGCCTGTGGCTCCCCACTTTAGGCCGCGCATGCGTGTAATAGGCACACGCGGATTCAGGGGACTTGTGGTTGATTACACCGGGGTTCCGTCAGCGGTAACACGTCCGGTCCGTGATACTAACCCAACGGCAAACACGGCCGTCGGGAGATTAACACAGACCGGGCCCTCAAGGAGCTACGTGGGTGTACTTGACGGTGTGGACGGGCTCCGCACCTAAGGCTACACATAGGGGCAGTGCGGAGGGTCCGCTCAACCTTCACTTTTGAGACCTCCGGAGAGCACACATGTCGGAAGCCGCGCTGAAAACCGTGGGACAGAACCACGGAGATAGGAGAGATCCCTGCTGGTGAGACAGGAGTTATAAACCTAAGACCTTACGTGCTAATAAGAATAATAAAGAACTAGAAGAGGAAGACTGTGATGCTTACTGACAAGCAGTAGCTACACGTGGCACAGTTGATGGAGATGAATTGAGGGTGAATGGCTAGGGACCCCGGGATCGCCAATCCCGTACCTACCGTGGTAGGTCCCTGGGGGAAAATACCAGAGCCTCTTCTGCCAGTTTTCGGGGTTACTGATGGGCCTTCTCGGCAGCCGTAGCGGTCCTGGGGTACACCAAGTCCCCACCGTACATCACCCCATCAGTCGGTCCCCTACTTCCTGTTGCCCACCCCTCGGGACGAGGACCACAGAGGTTGGATTTTGAGGGGCAATTAAGACCTTAATCTTTTCATACAACACAAATAGACAAATTTAAATTTAAAGGAATAAAGGGTCGCAAATAACTTTATAGAAATTGGTTTATTTTTCCAACAGAAGTGTACACTTTAATTCAATTCAAATTGTAAATTCTTCTTACATTTCAGTGACATGTTGAAGATTATATTTGTCAAAGAAGCGCTT
This sequence comes from Mantis religiosa, assembly GCA_030765055.1. NCBI lineage: Eukaryota > Metazoa > Arthropoda > Insecta > Mantodea > Mantidae > Mantis > Mantis religiosa. The sequence goes on along the minus strand of JAUKNK010000023.1, from coordinate 75,385 downwards.
ATTTGATAGCCTTTTTTAGTAAAAAGCCTGAAGTACAAAGGTTTGAAGTACAAAGTTCGTTTACGACTTTAAAAATAGCTAGCCCTTAAAATACATAAATGATTATATATACTCAAATATCATGCATTATCCTAATGTTAACAAAGAAGAACAGTTAAAATGGTAAGGTTTCGCACCTAATATTCAGCAATTATTGTAAATCTCTTTTCCAACATAAAATGGCATTTTTCATTACAGTGCTTTCTCTAAGCGTATTGACAGAATCTTGATCAGTCAAGTAAGCCAAAATGTTGGAACATGTTTACTTCATAAGATATTAAATTAATTATCGTCTTTATAAGGGAACTGAGAGGTCAATATGGTTCAGGATATATATATTCAGCGTGATATTAAACCAAAATTGTGAGTCTTGAAGTTATGTATTCTTAATTTTCCGTAATTTGGTTTTTCTAAAGCGTATAATAGGTAGGCGAAGACGTGTAATAGGTATTCCATCTAAAATTTCGATATCGAGATTTCACCTACATTACATGATTTCGTACCGATGGATTTAAAGAAACCGTGTTTACAAAAAGGAATATGTTAATTTTTATGTTTGTGTGTCTGTGTGTGAGCGTATACAGCATAACACAAAAACAGAACTTGGTATTTAAATTTAGAATTTTCTAAGGATACGGAACGAAGAGCTGCTAGAAAATGACCCGACACCAGACTATCCTACACCGGGAAGATTTCTTCGAAAATTTCAGTTACCTCAAAAATGATCGATGCGATTTTAATTAAAATACTATATGTTTAAGAAGAAAAATGAGCTGTACAAGTTGAATTTCCTGGAAATATCCTTGGAATATCTCTTCATTCTGTATGGCTTTGCGTAACTCGGAAACAGAAATGGAAAACGTTTTACTGCACAAAAATGAAAGTGCACGTCGTTGAAGCATTTAGTTTATCACATACATTTTGTTTTTTGCGTGGAATGAACTAATTTGGAGATAATTCTTGAAAATTTTCTCATGTTTATAATTGCTGAGCATCTCTCAAATGAGAAGTTGTTATTCAGTTTTTATTCCTTGGCCATGCAAAGCGAATGTAATTTCCAAGCCATCACAATGGCAAGTTTTAAAAGATTTAAGTGTCCCTTAAAGCTTACTGTATTCTCATATTCCCCTTGCCTACAACAGAATTAGCAGTAAGACCACTACTGCAGATTTTTCCTCGGTGAACATGAAGTAGATAGAGGCTTATTCTCTTGCAGGAACATCTGAGTGCAGAGAGTCTACTCCCATTAGCCCTGTCCCCGTAGGAACAAGACGCGGGTCTCTTACAACCAGGGAGTATCCCAAAGGGTCTCTCCGTGGGGCTTTCCATTAGGACAGTACCTAGTTTCCTAAACTGCCCCCCCTCCTGGTCCGAAGACCAGTCAGGACGGAAGTGGATACGCCACTTACGCGCGTCAACACTCAAGGTGAAGACTACCGATTTGACCTCGGTGGGGCCGCCTGGCGATCTAGCACACCTTCTACTAGCTGAGCAGGCTAGTACCCGGAGACTTTTGGCTTCCCTCAACCCCGTCCGAAGACGTACCCAATCTCCCACGGGTATCGGGAACAGGAACAGTTCGTACCAGGGCAGAGAAAGCCATGTGAGTACCAGCATATCCCATTTCTATAATAATTATTTGTTCACACACTTGACACACAGCCAACCCAAACTTGGCTACCATTCCTCAGTTCTTATTATGTAATAACCGGACTTCGCGGTAGTGTCTTTGTTTCCCAGTATTCTTAGGTAGGTGTTGTCGATAGAGTGTTGATATACTGCCAAGAGAACACTGTGCTCGACTGCCTCTATATGTAGTATCCAGACGAAAGAGAGCGCTGTCTACTATAGCATCTTTATCTCACAAAAAAAAAAAAAAATTTACCAGTCGACCAGCACAGAGGTAGCTCCTGACCACTCTGTTGCTGCTGAAGAGGAAATAATTAGACGACTCAGATGCAAGCCCTGAAGAGAGAAAACAGTGTTTTGAAACGGCAGAACAAGGTTTATAAGTTCCAAGTTTCCCGAAATTCATCACAAAATGCTCTCTCTTTATGTGAGGACAAGAACCGTCATTAGAATTAGGCACTTAAACAAAAGAGCGAAGGCAGAAATGATCAGGAAATTTGCAGCAAAGAAATATCTTCAATGGGTTGCTTCGTCATCTTCTTGAGCTACAGTGAGTAAGGACATATGAATAATAACATGTTTTAAACTCTAAATACTAACTGCTAGAAGGAACCTTCATTATAATACACAAGTGGGTGTTTATTTCTTCCGATTTTACACGTAGCAGAGCTTAAATAACACATACTTAGGGGCTAGTGTCTAACTCTCGCGGTTGAACTGTATTCTCAGTGACGCCATGCGCGTTAGCCAATGGCAGCGCGACTCTCCGGAATGGCCTACCTGAGTACTCTAGTTGCCTTGGTATCCAGACGCGAGCAGCTCTTTTAGGGGGTGGGTGAATTATAATGTACATATCCTCTTTCCCTTCTTAGGCGTTTTTCCATTTAGCTGTACGCTCGTCGCACTGGTTGTTCAATCTATGGATATATTGAAAGAATCAAATATGCTCCACATCAAGCATGCATGAGAATTAATATTGGTTTTCATTCTTTAGGTTTCTTACCGTTGTTTTTATTATTTTAATTTCTTTCACTGCATGTCGCCTGAGCGTGATTGGGTGTAACAAGTCGGCTGTGCTCCTACATAAACTTCGCTCGTAAAGCATGTATAACAGCCTTACCTTATAGAAGATGCTGAAATTGACGTCCACTCCGGCTAAACAAGCAGGAGAACCAGGAGAACACATTTTGATTCACACGATTAAGTGGGGCCACTCTGATGCTTCCGATTTCATTTCTAATATTTTGTTTTAGTTCTTCCAAATATATGAGGATTTGTCTACTAAACTTTGGTCTCTCAAGTTATCCCACAAGTAAACACCACACACTGTTAGGTGGAGCAAGATAGCCATGCACCTGCACTAATCACTCTATCTTAAAACACTGACCCAATTTTATTCATTGACTCCTCTGCTGTATGGGCAGAAGCAGCATCTTGTTGAAACCATCCATATGATTTCTCTTCTTCTGTTGATTCATGATAAAATAGGGCCAAAATGCAATTTCACTACCTCTCTGCATTTACAATATTCTCGTAAAATATTGAACCGATTATATGTCTAGTGCTAACAGCACACCAAACTCCAACCTTCTGATTATAATCAGGGATCTCTTGAACTAAATGTGGATTTTCAGAGATCAACTACTGACTGTTATGAGTATTGACATGACCACTGATGTGGAACCATATCTCATCAGAAAGCAGCACAAGCTGTGGGTTAATTAAACCGTTATTCACTGAAGAAGAGAAGCCATCCAAAATCATACATCCGCGATATTGGGTTACCTTGTTTTAAATCATGGACACTTGTACAGTTATATGGTTTTCGTTTTAATAATTTAGTTGCTATATATGCCGAAAACTCTGATATTCCAACTCATTGTGCTTATATTTGGATGGATTTGTTTGTTGATCATTCAAAACATGCACCTACCTCATCTAACTTGTCCTCTGATAACTCTGATAACTCGCTTTTGTTTTTTGTTTGCTACAAAACAGTGGTTTCCAATATCTTTATAATCTCGTGACTTGTAAATTTGGAAGGAGGCACTTCACTAGACCGAACACGGCTTAGTGATTCACAATTATAATAACTTCTACACACGACAATACGTTGGTATAAAGTCAAACCCTTGTTCACGTTGGTGGCCAGTACAATACTGCCGAGGATAATGCACACAGCTAGTTCCCGCGCAGAGCGGCAGCCGGTAGTGGGGAATCCAGCAAGGTTGCGGAAGAGACGAAGCGTCATGTGCCCCGTTAGGTTTTAATTGAACAAACACAGACTTACAATACAGTAGAGCCTCGGTTGTCTGACCTTCAGTAACTCGACATTTCTTACTATCCGACACTTTAATAAAAAGCATATTTCTCAAATAACAATCACTTACTACAATTTTTATTCAGTCGGTGACTAAATTCTGTGACAGCCTGTGCGGAAAGTGATTATATAACTGTCACCAGTACTTGATCAGTAGGACGTGCATCCTCAAACCTTCAGTAGGTGTGCAGGTATAATTTGGGCGAGGACGACATTGTTTTCATTTCTTGTGAGTACAATATGGCAAGTAAAAGGAAGAAAATGGTTGTTTACATGGAAGAAAAGTTAAAGGCATTAAAAGAGACTGGACAAGGGGGAAACTCTTCAAAAAGTGGTTTCAGATTATGGTGTGAGGTGTGCTACAGTGGGGGGTTGAATAAAAAAAAAGAAGACATTGTAAATTGGTGTGCCACCAGAGCAACAATTGATGCGCTAAAACACAGATAAACAATGAAGCAATCTGAAAATGAAAAAGATAGCAAATCACTGTTTTATTTGGTTCACTCAAAAGCAATAAAATGTTCTACCAAAAGCAGGCCCCATCCTGTACAGGGGCTGTATTTCCAGAAAGCGTTCAGTGAACAGGATCCAAATTTTATTGCCAGCATTGGGTGGTTTGATCGTTGAAAACAACGGTACGGAATCAGGCTAAATCTGACGTGCTGACATTTAGAACTCTTGCAGCCCGAGGGGAGGCATCTGCCCCTAGCTAAAAGCGTAGTAAGGAATTTTTTTGCCTGCGAAATGTTACGGGGAACTTCAAAGCTAAATTACTAATGTTTGCTAAATCTAAAAGGCTTAGCGCATTTTAGAACTTTTCTGTTAATGCTCTACCAGTGCATTATACTAACGAGAATTCTTCCTTGATATCTGCTGCCATCTTTAAAGATTGGTTCTTTACACAGTTTGTACCATCTATAGAGAAGTTTCTAGCTTCCAACAACAGCCCAAGGAAAGCCATCCGTTTACTAGACAATGTCCCATCACACCCAAATGTACAATAACTTAGAAGTGGTGATATCTAGGTCTCGTTTCTCCCACCTAAGGTGACATCTTTTTGCCAGTCAATGGACCAAGTATGCTGGAAACATTGAACAGAAAATATCAGCGACAACTCCTTTTGTTCCTGATAGAGGAAATGGACAATGGCAAGGACATGATGGAAAAGTTAAGATCTATCAACATGAAATACGTAGCATAATGGGTGACTCAGGCCTGAGAAGAAATCGAAACAGCAACATTAGCAAAGTCTTGGAACATACTGTTAGGTGATGATGAAAATAAAGAAGAGTACAAGAAGGCATGGGTGATATTATTCCCTTACTGAACCGCATTCCTGGCTGTGAGGACGCTATGACTCAAGATGTGAGTAGCTGGTGTGCAGAAGATGAACAGTTTGAACTCAGTGGCTCTGATATGGTTGATTTCGTGAATGGTAATGACAATGAGGATGAAGCAGAATAGGAAATTGAAGAACAAAACGAGAAGACGATGAGTCACGCTGAATGCTTAAGTGATTTAAAGATGGCATTAAGATACGTGGAGCAACAGCCAGAGGCAAGTGCAACTGAGGTATTGATGTTTCGTAGATGGCGGAATCTCTCAACAAGGAAACGTCATTCAGCAGGTAAGCAGACTTCATTTAAAAGTTTCTTCTCTTAAGACATTTGTAGCTTCTTTTAGTTCAATATTGCATTTCGAATTGGTGTGATTATTCAGTAAGTACCGCAAAAGCAACAATAGCTTTTATAATACAGTACACCTACCATTTTCTAAATTATTTTGGAAAATATTCATTTCCATTTTCAAAATTACCTTGTATTATCCGACATTTTAGGCTATCCGACCTTGTTCAGGGTCAGTTTAGGTAGGATAATCGAGACGGTACCGTACACGTAAAACAGATATTAATATACATATAGGTATGAAACACGTGTTGAGAAACCTAAGTTCTTTTACACCTTGTTTCTTCTTCATGACGTGCCTCTATGTTTGTAGAATCCTCACTGCAGGCACTACAATAAAGTTCCTGAAACCTCAAGAGTAAATACAGGGTTTTCACTTAAATACTCTTTGTATATCAAGGTGCTGCTGTTGATGACATTATGAGGACAAAGCGCAAATACATGATGTAGAGTTAGTGTAATTTTTCATGTTTTTGGTGGAATGTTTTGCTTCAACACATCCTTGATTACACACAACTTCGCATATACACAATTTTTATGTAGAAATGCAGCGGCGCAGAACCCAAACAAAACTTCGGTGCGATCGTACCATAAGCCATCTGGCTCTACTCCATCGGCCTCCAAATTTTCCTGTTTCGTAATAATATTAACTAAAGTGGTAGACGTTTAACCTATTTGTGTGAGAATGTGTATATATTTAAGTTTCTGGAAATAGACCTTTACGTCCTTCTCAGTTGGAATTAGTTTCATACAACTGGTAAGCCACTAGTATACTAAAATGAAAATATTAAACATTTAGATTTATTGAAAACGCACAACTTATATAAAAGTATATACCTATAATAGTATCAGGCAAAACGGATGCATTTGTGTTAGTGACTTCACATATTTAATAATTTCTGTTATGGTTTTAATTTTTGAAGTGCTCAATAATTCCGCAGTTGGTCTCGATGTCATAGGAAGAACATACAGCAACACTCTGCCAGTTTAAACACTTGACTATCGGTTAGGTTCCGGTAAATATCTCGTATCTGTAATTAAATATGCCTTGAAATGACATAAAAATTTCTAAGCATTAAAGCCAGGATGTGCTATGCTGGACACAGCATATTCCTTGTTTTTATATAAAATTAAAAACTATATGTTGATAAATCAGGTAAAAACCAAGAGTACTTTTTTTCGTGCACATCTCACCTTATTTCTCCACATAGTCTCCATTGATGGCGATACACTTGGTGCAGCGATGTTTAGGCTTTTTAATTCCGTCGGAAAAATAGGTTCCGTTAACGTCTGCAAAATACTAACTACCAATAATTCTTCATTTTATGAGAATTTCTTATCACTAAGCCAAACTTCCAAGTTGGGAATAGGAAGAAGTCATTTGGGGCTAAGTTCGGTGAATAAGGTGGATCAGGAACCAATTCATAGCCCAACTCATGCACTTTCGACATCGCAATTGTTGCTGTGTGCGATAGTGCATTATCCTGGTGAAAGAGCACCTTTGCGTTTCAATCTCGGCCTCTGTTCAGTTAACTCTTGTTGCAAACGATCCAACACTGAAGAATAATAGGTTCCAGTTATGGTTATGCATTCTTTTCAAGTAGTCTATGAGGATTATTCCTTGAGAATTCCAAAATAACAGTGGCCATCACCTTACCAAAATGGTCTATAGCTTCTTTGGTGCACTTTCACCAGCCCTTGACCATTATTTTGACTTCTGTTTTCACTCTGATGTGTAACGATGTATCCAAGTTTCAACGAAGGTCATAAATCGGCGCAAAAAGTCTTGCGGATTGCGATTAAACATCAGCACAACACTCGGTAAATGTGTTCTTCCGGATATGCTTTTGGTCGACTGTGAGCAATCGTAGCACCCATCTTGCACAGAGCTTTTTCATTACCATATTTTTTCATGCAGTATATTGTGCGCTCGCTCTGTTGAGTTGCCTACAGCCTCAGCAATCTCACGAGCTTTGATTCGGTGGTCTTCCATAACCAGACCATGAATTTTTTTTCAATGGGGTCCTGCGTGTTGACCTTAATTTGGCAACCAGGACACAATTCTTCTTCGGCGCTTCTACGACCAGTTTAAATTAATTGGTCCAAAAGTAAATGGTCTTCAATGTTGATGTAGAGTGCGCGTGAACTTCATCCAATTCAGTTTTGATTTGTGCGGCAGTCCAGTCCTTCAAATGAAAATGTTTAATAACAGCACGTAGGCCTGTTTTTTTTTTTTTTTCATTTTCAATGGCAGCTATCACATCACCAGTTCAAATGGGTGTCAGCAATGAACTGTAAATTGCAGCATACTCAAATTTTCTGTAAAATCTTTGGAATAAACAAGCTTACCACCTAGAAAGTTGCAACGAAAAATTTGCATCCCTTTATGGAAATTTACCAGACTTATCAAAAGACCCTCGTATACCTTAATATGTAGATTTCTTTATTTTTTACTTATTTTAACTTTTTGTATTGTTTCCGTGTTCGTACACATATACCTACACCATACATATAAACACCTATGGGGGCCATGAACAAGGCGGGACTCGAACCCGCGATTCCCTACGCGGTGGACATTAGAGATACACTTACTAACGACCACGTCTGAGGGCCAGCTTGTTCAGTGTGCTGGCGTGCGCACGAGACCACTGTACCTACAGTTAATGATTCATGGTCGCTGTTTTGAACGTGCTATATGGTGCTATGAATTAAGTGTAGATAACCCGAAATCAAATGCTGTACAATTCCTGTGCCTTGCATCAGGGATAACAGCTTGTAATAGCTGTGTAGAAGAAATCAATAATAGATAGAGAATGAGACCGAATGCAGCATCAGCTTTTTGAAACCTAAAATTCTAAATACTATATTTATCTAGAAGAAATATACTTTATTACCTTATGGTGTTTTTGAATATGAAAACATTTACGAAACTAGAACTAACGCCAAGTTTATTACAGCATTAAGTCATATTTTGAGTGCATAGTCTTATAGCTACTCCTTTTATTAAGTAAGCATGAAGTAGCAGGAGAAATGTTTGAAGCAAATAAGAGTGTCTGGCAATATAACCGAGAATATAAATTTAAACGCCAGGAAGAAATCTCTTTTACATTTTGAAGATTTCTATGTTCATGTTTACCGCACTTTTGATTTGTACTAAATACAATATTATTACAGTCTTCGTAAATTATTAAAGAAAACAATTTTACAGGTGTCATTGCAATCCTTCATCGCAAAATGAAATGATTTATTTATGTTTCATTACTATACATAAAATTTAAAGGGTTATTCCTCCAATATAATTTCCTTCTAATAGTCAGTCAGTGCATTGGCTGTTGGTTCCTTTCTATATTGTGATTTTCTGTCAAACCCAGAACTAGTTGATGATACATGCTACTCAAATTTTAGTGAATACGGAAAAATATGACAAAAGAAACACTGATCAGGCTATATGCTATTTGGCGCATGCATTTTTTACCTTTTTTTCTGAAGAAGTAGGATGTCAAATATTTGCCTAAGTGGGGCTTGTAAAGGATGAGCATAGCGCTTTTGGAAGATGCATCTTTAACTACTTTGTTATCCTCCTTTCTGTTTAGTCATATTAGCATGGAAGTAAATATATAGTATACTAAGGTTTTTAAGCTTTTATAGTATAACTCATAGGAATTCTAAAACAAATCTCCCGTTTGGTAGATACAGTATTACATGAATATAAGTGGCTTTCAATATGAAGCTAAAGTCGCGTCGATAAGTAGGAAACTGCAAACATGTTAATCATCGGGAATGATGAATTCATTTTCTTATAATTCACTCATTTTTGTTACATTTTGAAAATTGTGGTTTTGAAACAAACTGATAACAAAAAATCCAGAGGAGTTGAAGTGGCTAATATGCCTTTACACCGAATTCAGTCGATAGGATCCCTCAAGTTTTCAGGATATACATCGTTGTAGTTACTGTGGAAGAATTGGATGGTTTATCAATGTAATGAAGCCGTTGGTTTACCGCTGAATGAGGTGGGATGTCTTCGTTGAATTTAGCTAATTCCACAGAAATTACAAATACAGCTAACCAGCACTTTCAGCGCCCGGTTCTATGGTATTATTCTCTAATGCACTGCACCAAGTAAGCTGCTTGTAATTACCTATCGTAATCGGAGAGAATTCTGAGAAGCCCAATAATAGAGATTATACTTATAAAATTCCTGCGGCACTTCCTCACCCTAATCAAAAAATAAATTTAGATGATATAGATGATGATGCTGGTGATGGTGTTTGTGATAGAGTTCATGGTGTTTCCTTAATTTAGTTTTATTTATGGATATATCCTTTAGGGAATTATGGAGACCCTCGTAGGTAGGTCATTTTATAACACATTATGTCTGGAACATATTTCTGTATAGTGTAACACTATTGTGTAACACTATTTCTGAGTATCTCAAAACGAGCTTGTCAAAGAAATCGTCATTGCCTTAGAAAACGTTCGGGAAGTTACTGCTGAGCCTCAGCTGCATTGCGATACGTTCACCGTACAGCACATACGTTTCCGAGAAATTCCTTTGGCGAGCATTACAATTACCCATTTGAGTAAAACGTCTACTTATCTCACAGATGTCCATGTATGGCATTAGTACTGATGACAAAATAAAAAATTATCGCATAGGAGATTTTCTTTGGTATGTCACACTAATGTTGCTGTTGTAATTCTTTTTGCCTTTACATCTGCAGGGAAGATGAAAGTGCTAAACAGCGTGTCCGTGTTCCTCTCGATAACCACCTGATATGCACTACCTATGTTAATTTAACAAGCTGATTACCGAGGAAAATAACTCCATAATAAAGTGTGACGTTCGTATCTAGGAGATTCCGGATTCGATTCTCGTTGGACCATACATTCTGATCCTGTTATCCTAACAGTTTTCCGAGATGGATAGGCGAATATTAAGGTGGTTCCTTTTATTCTAGGAAATGTCTTATTCTAATTTAATGTAGTTTCATTTTCTTGTCATGATTTAGTGTCGGAGGGTCAGGAAAGTTCAGGCATATGGAGAAGGTGTGTGCTTTGAGTAAGTGACTGCCCTGAAGCCTGGTGAGTGACGGACCCCAGCTAGACCTCTCCTTGGCGACAGAGATTTATATGAGAGTTCCCACCATTATGGGAACCTCTCACCATGAGATGTTATTATCCAGCTGCTGCGAACCAGCCACTATGTAACCAGTCACTCTGTGCCTGCTTCACTTCATTGCTCACTGTATGTGGTACAGAAATTAACAATTTAAAGATAATCCCTTTCCACATTGAAGCCCTATATAAATATGGAAGTTAGTGGTGGCTATACAAATTAAATCACGACAAATACGACATTTTAATGCTTTTAGTAAAGTTTAGCACTTATGTACATAAATTAACTCCAGCTAAGTAGTAATTATAACAAATGAAGGTATATAGATAGATCATTATACCTTCATATTTGATACGAAAATAATGGTGGTGATCACAGGTTACCCCTGCTTACGTTGTGCACCAGTTTGAAGCAAATATTATAGTGAGCAATGAGGTTTCTCTCAGGGTATGCGTGGATGTGTGAGAAGGAAATTTTACAAGACTGGAATGCCCGTTTCTAAATTATTTATTCACTGCTTCTTATTTCAAACCTCGAAATGGAAGCTGCCGACCGAGGGTTACCAATCTCGGTTTATAGTGACTGAATGCTAACTATATTTCTCGATAAATTTTGATGACCTGACAAATATTTAAGACCGAACAAGTTGACCGCTCTAATAGGCTTCACATCTGACTCTTCCCTCATATCGGCTACACGCCGATAAATGTTCGTAATGGCTTCCTAGCCGCGATATAGCCATATCGGCCATACACCTACGACTGCCTTCACCACAGCTGCGCGTGTTTCTTTATATAACTTTCACTCTCCAAATTCCTTTTTCAAACCAAAGACCCTTTGTGGCTGTTTTGGTCGCTATTGTAAACGATCCGAAGAATACCCTATTCAGGTACGTCAAGTGACAATTCCTTTAGAAACCCTTCTAAGGACACTGTTCCTTTCATTCATGGCATTGTTATAAACAGTTTCCCCAACTGAACTGGCCTTGGTCGTCACAAAGACCAACATTCCTTCGACGTCTATCATTATTCTTTGCTTCTGTCAAACCATAATTTCGGTATCAAATGCCCCCATAGATATTATTTTATTATCCAATAATGAAATAATATATATGTCTTGCCCGAATATAACGCAAAATATTAGACCGTTGTCAGCAACTTCCAATTCATTTTACAATCTCTTTTCACAACATTATTTTTTTTTACATGACATTTCCTAAAAATTATTCACATGGTTACATAACAACAGTTCATTTAAAATTTACTAACATTCTGTTCTGCAATTTTCAACTTTTAAATATTACTCGGAAAATATTTCAATCTACATCATCTCTCTTTTATCTCCATCTGATCTACTTAAAATTAATTCATATTGTTGTTACACTTGAAACAATCACTAAATATACACTCCCATGTTTAAATCAATGGTACATTAATAAGATTATATTTGTATACAACATTTCTGAGTTCTTCTTGATTCTATATAAATATTCTTTTCAAAAGTCTTTCATTGTTCTGATATATTTTTTTTTAACTGGTTAATTTTTTTTCATACATTTCCGAATACTTCCTTATGATTCTATATAAATATTATTTTCAAAAGTCTTTAAGTGTTCTGATTTTCATTTCTATATATTTTTTTCACTTGTTTAATTTTAAGTTTCACTGCACTGTCACGACACTGTTTATACTTAACCTATACATTTTACACTACACTATTTATACTTAGCCTATACATTTTACAAGTTTGTTTCTTCTCCTTTTACAATCTGTTATGGCTATTTTAAATACTTTAGCCTAAGTTCCCACCATTTACAAGAAATTTCATCATTCCACAACGTACTTCGAAATACAAGAGAATTTTGCGGACCTTTCCATGTATAAAGGACTTATTTATTCTACATCCCCATGATTTTTCCACATTCAGCTTAGATATCGGACATCGATCTTTTTTCCTATCTTTTTTAGGCATATTCTGATGGAACTGTGCCCCTTGCCCGAGATATTTTAATATTTCTGTTTCGTTTATCCCTGGATTTTGCATGTTTTTCAATGTTTCATTTGTCACCGTGATCTCTATTGCTACCTCATTCATTTGATTAGCGGTTTCTTCCACATTCCTCGTCTGTATTATATTTTCCCTCTGTGATACTTCTAGTCTACTCCTAGTTTCTCCTAACTTTTCTCTAGCCATTCCTACTTCTTCGTCTAATTTCTGTACTATTTCCTCCCCAGGTTCTCTGTTTTTACTATCTGACCTTTCATTAACTACATTCAAAACTTCCTTTTCAGCGTTCTCCGTTGTTCCTCTCGTATATATGAACCGACAATTATGAAACACCGAACAAGTTGACCGCTCTAATAGGCTTCACGTCTCAGAATCCTCTCATATCGGCTACACGCCGATAAATTTTCGAAATGGCTTCCTAGCCGCGATATAGCCATATCGGCCATACACCTACGACTGCCTTCACCACAGCTGCGCGTGTGTCTTTATATAACTTTCACTCTCCAAATTCCTTTTTCAAACCAAAGACCCTTTGTGGCTGTTTTGGTCGCTATTGTAAACGATCCGAAGAATACCCTATTCAGGTACGTCAAGTGACAATTCCTTTAGAAACCCTTCTAAGGACACTGTTACTTTCATTCATGGCATTGTTATAAACAGTTTCCCCAACTAAACTGGCCTTGGTCATCACAAAGACCAACATTCCTTCGACGTCTATCATTATTCTTTGCTTCTGTCAAACCATAATTTCGGTATCATATTTCACTACACATTAACAAACTTTATATACATATATAAAGTACTTCAGGACAACTATGTATTTCTATTACATTATTGTAAATAAAACATTGATTACTATGTTCATCGTGAGAGAGTGTACACAGGATTTTGTGCGCAGTTCAATCATTTCAACAACCCTATTTGAACTTCGTATCATATACGAAGCACATATGTGAATCAAGAATAGGACTCAACCGTTAAATATTCCAGTCTTAAAGTTTTGTGTCAAAGGTGAAGAGACCTAAACACTTTAGAGAAATAATTTTTCATGGCATTATAGAACGAAAAGAGGTGGGGACACCACAAAAATTGCTAGTACAATTATCGAAGATGTATGATGATAGCACTATGTGACAGTTTTCCAATATAGAGTGTAAAACTGCTAGATTAATGTAAATTCTTGAGAAAACTTATTAATTATTAAGCTTCGTGGAATTATTTTTCGAGAAGGAATTAATCGTACTCAAAGTATAATGTAGAGTTCAAAGAAAAATGTTTAACTCATTGGAATGGTTTTAATTTAATAAATGATTGAAAATTGAATTACATATTATGAAGTAAAAACATTAAATATTATGAAATAAGTCCTAAAACTGAATTTAATAAAAGGGTAGAAACCCCACTTTTTCCTACTAATAACTAAATTACGGATAATGAAGTCAAACAGAAAGGAAAGACTCAAGAGGCAAATACAGAAGGTTGTAAAGAAAAGCTTTAGAGAGGTTTCTGAAAAACACGAAAACGATGCTAATGAAAGGAATACAACTATATTTTCATATTTTAATTAATTATGAAGCGTATTGATAATGAAGTCAGTTGCGGCAGCACATTCTTAGGAAACATTAAGGAAGGAAGATTACAGCAACAAGAAAAATAAAATTATATACAAAATGAGTATATGTACCCATTCCGAAGACTGGGCGTTTCAAATCCATGTAAAGGAATTCTCTTTCAAAGGAACTTGAACTTAATGATTAACAGAGTTTTTAAAACATGTACGTACGTGTTAGAAAATAAATTATCTACAATCCTTAGGAGAAACGAAGGTAAACTATAATTCCCATTTGTAAAGATAAATACAAAAATTAAATACTCTTTTAAACTATTTAAAATGAGTTTAAAAGGTTACCTATTCTAAAGAAATAACTTGTTCCATGAATACAATAAACAGAACAGTACTAACGCAACAGTAATGTGGATATTATCGCTGAATCGGAATCTGGATAGATTGTTCCTTGACTCTTTTTCAACACACAGAAACACAGAATATAATACAGGCATAGAGTTTATTCACTTCTAAAAAGCGTTTGAGACAGCTGATTGGCTTACACCACATATTGGCATACTTAACTTCCTGTGTTAGCGCGTGTCAGATGTGCTTCGACGCGTTTCAAATGATTTGCTGTTTGCAGAATAGAAGTTCTCTCATAACCCAGTGGTCGAGGTACACTGCAGTACGCAATTACGAGATATGTTCCTCAAGAGTCGTCAGAACTTAGGGAAGAATTGGCTATGGTTATTTGTAGCATAAAAGGTTGCTGCAATGTGCTGTGTGTAAGTATTGTAGAAACATCTTGTAACGATTCCCCTTGGTCATAAACATAAAGTCGCTTAATATATGTTATATCAAAATAATAAAAGGTTAGCATAGATATTCTATACTGATTATTTTGCATTGAAAGGAAATACTCAGCTATCACAGAAAACACATTATAATAGATAAGGCATATATGTATAAAATAAGAAGTGTATGATGGACTAGAAATGTAGATGAACGGAGAAACAGAAATATGAGATTCCTCAAGGTTGAGAACACAGGTGAGTCGGCTTTCTTCATAACAGGTCCACCTCTAGGAACAATGCCTCCAAACCATGTGGAGGGTCGATCTGGTGCCCTGTCTACCCTTTCATGCCAATACGTACGTGATCGATACATTAGAGTCGTAGATTATCCGCATTCTTAAATTTTCTCAGCGTACGTGCCTCGGAATTAAATAAGTGGACGCTGTGGGAAACTCTATCAACGTCCGGTCATGCGCACATACAAAATTCGTACGATGGTTTAAATTTGAAATTGAAATCAACCAACTGCAGTTTAGAACTTACACACGTGATTCACACAAAAATTCAAAATGTAACGATAGAGGGGGAAATCCAGGAGATAGTGGACCCGTGATCTGGATAGCTGCGAAACGCTCTCTCTCGGTCGGGGCGTAGTGGTACCACGTCATACATACCAGTGCGGTAGGAATACACTGAATACATAACACGTGTAAAGAACTCTATCGTTACCGCCAAACACAACACACGAGTATGCAAACAGCGACTTTCCAGGTGGCGAGTGAGGTATCTAATTACAGTAGTGAATAAATCGATCATGGAACACTCGAGGTGTTTTCTTCGCCAATCACACCACATCCAGTCAGGAAGAACCTGGAACAAATAAGAGAGTCCATGCAGTGTGAATCCCGAGGAAAACCCCGACCTTTCCAGGAAACCTCCCCCATCCATAACCCTCACCCGTCACCTTCCCTACTTTATGAGGTGATGAGTGCTGGGAGGACTCAACCAGGTTCTTAACGGACAAAGACCGCCTCAATCTACATTTTCAGTATTGTTTGTTTACTTTTCCTGTAAGTGTATAAGCAATATTATGTTTATTTCTTCAGATTGATAAGAGGAATTTGAATTTCTGAGCGTGAAACCTCCATTTTATGAATAATAACTAACAAAGCAGGCGATTTGCTTTTGCTGGCTAATAGCATACAGGAGTAGCTACATCACGTCACAGTTCTCATTCACGACCCTCTCTCCCGCATGTTACACGCGGCACGCGCATACCTGATTTATCTAAGGGATTCACCAACATTTCATTCTTGTAACACAAATCTTATAATGTAGCATAGCAATTAACACAAGGATGAGGAACAGTTCAAGTATAGAGTACAGGAAAATCACAATTTATTTGCACGCTACACCTGTAAATTGTATTCTGTTTGCAGAGATGAAATAGCAAGTGTAAAAATTAAGAAGATGGGTTTCCAACAACCATAATACTTTTCAGATGGAGTTGAAGGAAAGAAAAATTTGCTCATTTTATATAACTGCATATCAGTATTTTGTTAAAATTAGCTTTTGAAAAACATAAGGAATTTTTCTGTTTAGTTCTTTTTTTCCCTAAGTATCTGGTCATGTGGACATGATGTGTATAAAATGTTTCAGCTGCTCGATTTCAAAAGATAAGAGGCACATGAAAAACATTTTGGTCAAAAACATACAAGAACATGGGAAGATTTTATGGAAATTCTAAAAAAATATCCATATAGTTACGTTTTGAAGTCTTAGAGGTTAACGAGCGGGATAAATAGAGAATTGAAGAGCAGATGCAAAATTAATTAGATTTGCGGAAGACTACAGCTTAAACTAAGTAGCGCTATTAAATAGGAATAAATACAAATTAGAGCTTCAGATATCATAAACATTATAATAAATAAAAATGGAAACGATGTGTCAAAACAATTGAACTACTTAAGTTGTCACGTAAAAATTGATTTCACTGTTAAGTTTAAGCTTTCAATGGGGATCCTGCAGATACCTACTGAGCTATACAACGTAGTACAAGCTAGGGCAGGATAGGTCTTTGTAGCAGAAAGGATAAGGGGGGATACAGGAGATGCATGGTTTTCATGTCTTGGGTCTTTTTGATTTGACGCTCAATAAAGAGGCCATTTATGACTAACCTTTATTCACAGATTACTATCGTTAGGTTTACTCCTGCAGTTTGATCCTGAGCGCTCACACATTTATATCTTTGCATCAGAGACCATTTCAGGAGCTATTTGCTGAAGAACATCCGATACAGTCAGCTATTTCCTTTCCACCAGCATTACGTAGTATCGTGTAATCCCACTTTGTGCAATAAACGCTCGTCTTCTCGTACTGCCAGATTGTCTTAGATACCTCAAGTGCCCACCTCAGTAGCGTAGATGGTAGCGTATCTGCGTAATGTTCAAGAGGACCTGAGTTTGAATCTCTGTCAGATCGAGTTATCTGGACAAGTTTCTTCCGGGGTTTCCGTTATCCTGAAAGAGGAATGTCGGATAATTCAAAGCTGGGCTCATATGAACATCATTTCACCCATTACATTCATTCATCGTCCGAGGTGACTTAACGTTGGAGGACGTAAAATTAAAAAAATACATGTCTCCAGTACTTGCAGATTGTGAACGAGTTACACGTTTGCGTTCACCCAAGATACTTTTTTGAGTTCCCTTATTCATGTTAATCAGATTTCACTAATTAAATGTTCTGTTTCTCCTAAAAAATCGCTCATATTGCCTAAGTAATATTCATGGATGTATTTATTTATCATGGCTGTAAGTTACTTGCCTATAGAGTAATACAGAAACACCCTCACTTAGTTCTCTTATACGAACATTAGATACCGCATCAGTTAACATGGGAGCGGATCCAACGTCTAGACGAAGTAGGTATTCCTAAACATAAGTTACACATAAGTTACACATAAGTTACCTTACACATAAGTTACTCATAGATTGCAGTATCCTAAGCACGCCTGTTTAGTTTAGCAGTTATTTATATCTGCGATAGGCCCTCGCATAAACCTTCCTTGTTGCACTCCCAAAAGGTCTATTTAAAGGATCTCATATAGTATATAGCATTCTAAAATTAATATTGGACATAACAATACATCAATTACAATAAGTGGATTCGGTAGATATTTTGCCGTTTCAAAGTGACAAGCTGAGATTTTGTGTGGCTTACCTTAACGATCTGCTATATTATGTGGAATGAATGAATAAATAAATAAATAAATAAATAAATAAATAAATAAATAAATAAATAAATAAATAAATAAATAAATAAATAAATAAATAAATAAATAAATAAATAAATAAATAAATAAATAAATAAATAAATAAATAAATAAATAAATAAATAAATAAATAAATAAATAAATAAATAAATAAATAAATAAATAAATAAATAAATAAATAAATAAATAAATAAATAAATAAATAAATAAATAAATAAATAAATAAATAAATAAATAAATAAATAAATAAATAAATAAATAAATAAATAAATAAATAAATAAATAAATAAATAAATAAATAAATAAATAAATAAATAAATAAATAAATAAATAAATAAATAAATAAATAAATAAATAAATAAATAAATAAATAAATAAATAAATAAATAAATAAATAAATAAATAAATAAATAAATAAATAAATAAATAAATAAATAAATAAATAAATAAATAAATAAATAAATAAATAAATAAATAAATAAATAAATAAATAAATAAATAAATAAATAAATAAATAAATAAATAAATAAATAAATAAATAAATAAATAAATAAATAAATAAATAAATAAATAAATAAATAAATAAATAAATAAATAAATAAATAAATAAATAAATAAATAAATAAATAAATAAATAAATAAATAAATAAATAAATAAATAAATAAATAAATAAATAAATAAATAAATAAATAAATAAATAAATAAATAAATAAATAAATAAATAAATAAATAAATAAATAAATAAATAAATAAATAAATAAATAAATAAATAAATAAATAAATAAATAAATAAATAAATAAATAAATAAATAAATAAATAAATAAATAAATAAATAAATAAATAAATATAAATATAGGCATCACTGCTGAAAACAAGTAATTTGAAGTTATCATTTACTCTTAAGCCACTAAGAAAATTTATTTTAGTCACTGATATTAACGTTCATTCTATTTCAATTGCTTTTATGAATACGGATTAAAATGTTTATTTGTACAAAAATTGTTCCTGAAGTTTATTACTTCATAATTTTTTTCTCACTTAATTTCAAGCAAATCGTTCACAGTGGTTGCTGTTCTTACTGCACTCACATATGCTGTATCAATTTACTGCACAGCTCGTATAAAAACCTTGTTAGTTTGTTTTTCTTTCTGTCATAGAAGTTGCATCTCCCTCGAATATTTAGTTGTGGAGCTGTAGAAGTACATTCGGTAAACCCAGAATTTCCCTTGCGCGGTTTATTATGCTTGTAGTAGTATTTAGCCGAATGACCCTATTTACAAGAATACGTTTTCCAAATAAATTATTAACTGTTCTAAACCTTATGATATATACTTTGTAATATTACAAGGGTGAAACCTTCCTTACCTGCCAAACATCGTAACAGAATTGAAAGAGTTGATGACGACCTGACTCAGAAGAATGCACGCTCAGTGTCCCACACCCTGCACCTCACCAATATGCTGTTTTAGACAGTAAAGACTGTCTCCAATTATTGGCAACGTATCGTTAAGGAAAGAGGAAAAGGCAGAAAAAGCCGCTAACGTTAATCTTGATTTCATAAATAATTTTTGACGGAAAATTAAAACTGCGGACTCACATTCCGCAGCACGTATAACGGAGGGTTAAACTGTACTTAACTCTCCTTAAGCTGGCCGCGCCGTGGCTCAGTGGTTAGACCACTTGGCTCTCACCAAGGTGGCCCGTGTTCAATCCCAGGCAACCGCAAAGTGAGAATTGTGGTGGACAACATGGCGCTGGGGTGGGTTTACTCCTGAACCTCCGGTTTCCCCCGCCATCTCATTCCACCGGTGCGCCATCTTCATCTCATGTATCATCAGTGTCACCGCCTGCGGTGCCGTATGTTGTAAAAGTGGGCGTTAAACACTACACATTTATTTTCTCCTTAGGCTACTAAGGAGTCACCATGATATATAAAGAGAGCAGTGATAAAGAAATGCAATTTATTTTAGCATACATAAAGAAAAAATGACGACTTACAGTGTTTATAAAGAATTTAAACAATTTTCACGCTTTGAATGACAGCTATTTCTTGGAGAAATTTCGATAAGCAAATAGTCGTTAATGATAGTACCAGAAACTATTGAAACAGTGAAACATTTAACAGACTGTTAAGCACAGTTTAATTCTATATTTCTACTTCATACCTTGATCTATACTTTATCATACACATTGATATACTACGTATAACGTATTGGTTTACATTTCAGCGACAAAGCTCTCTGGTCAGAAGCAAAGCTTTTCTTGACATTGAGGCTATATTCAAACGGAATGCCCTAATTCAAGTTAGTCTCTTTCTGGCATCTCAAACTCTAAAGCGAACGGAGCTGTCAAAAGTATCTAATGTCACTCTAATCTACTGTTTATTTCTCATTTTAGGCATTTTCGTGGTAGATGATTTCTCTCCAGCTGCTTGCAGCCTATTATATCCTTATGTTGCTTTCACATTTCCAGGAGAAAGTTATATTGTATGTATACCAACACTCCCCATATGGCAACTACGGCCTTCGGGGTAACGTTCCCCACCACGTGATGACCGGGACCATTTCTCAGGTGGAGGCACCCAGAGAGCGGTGTCCATTATCTCCAGTGATAGGGTGATAGCGAAGATGATGGTGAGATGAGAGGATCTACATTTTTTACCGTGGACTCCGAACCACGTTGTGCATAAGGCACCTTCTCATGAGTTAGACAGAGGTGAAGGCGCGGATAGCGCCGACTTAAAATCGTCATCTCAGAGCCAGCAATCGTACTCGGACCCTCAGCACGAGAGTCGCGAACGAAACCACTACGCTATCCCGTCGCCCGGAGAAAGTTATATTCTTAAGGAGTAAAGTTATTAGTACGGTTTGACTATGACTTTTCATCTATTTTAACTATATACTGTTGGATAGCCTAAAATTCTTAGTTTAGGAACATCGTTACCATAAACGATGGGAATTCACTTAAAGTGCATGCGTAAGAATTACCAGATTTTTAATTCCATTGAGATATTCAGTTGGTAAAGCCAAACATGGCTCCCTGTTATGAGCCCGCAAAACTTAAACCAAAGAGTAAGCTTTTCTTAATCAGTAATAGCTTATTACAACTTCACCTAGGCTGTGACACCGGACCTTAATCTGCTTTCTCTGGAAACGAAACCCATATCTGTAAACGTTTCGGTCTGTGAACATGTTTTAACTACTTGAAAGGGGATAGGCAATTCTAGAATATTTTTTACCATCCTACTTTCGTATAGTGTTCTTATGCTTTCATCTTGCAATAGATATACTTTATATACTTCCTCATTATTTTGTTTCTGATTCATTTACAATTTTTGCCATATTGCTAGCATTTTTATTTTAGATATTGCTAAATTTGGAATGGGAAAATATATAAAAATAATTAATAAAACAGTAAGTGAGGTAATTGAGAAAAAGAGGAAATTAAGAAACAGGAGAGGTCTAAGAATTTGGAATACAGAAATTAAGAACGCAATACAAAATAAGAATCAAGCCTCTAGAACATATTTACACATGAAAACAAATCCAGCATATGAGATATACAAGGAGAAAAGAAATGAAGCTAAAAGAATGACAAGACAAGCAAATGAAGAATCATGGAATAAATTTATAAGTGAGATAAAGCATGACATACATGGGAGACAAACAATAGGATATAAACTAATGATGCTGTATTTATTAGCAGTATGGTGGAATACGATTTTAATAATGAAATGAAAATTAAATTATACTGAGGAAGTAATGTGAATTAATTTAATATAATGATTACTACGGGTGGATAAGTTCATGAAACGAAGCAACAGTATTTAAATTCAGTTACTAGGATGCGAGTAAATATTTTAACACACAGCTATGTAATAATGTTGCTGGTCTATATGGAGAAAAATGATACTTTTAAAGGTGTCGTCACGGGATGGGTCGCTACCTGGGTCATTATCAGCCCGGACGGAACCGGTCCAAACCTGGCTCAAACCAGTATTTCCGAGAAATGTCCAAGTGTTGGCGGTTCGCTAGTTAGAGTGGGTTTCAGAGAAACTAGCAGGAGCCGAGGCTATATCTGTTTTTGGTAAGAGAGATGAGGATCTAGAATCAGTCTTCTGGTCTGATACGTGGTGCGGTGCAGACGTGTCTAGCCGACCCTTGTAAAACGCGGAGTTGCGCCGAGAAGTAACAATCAGTAGTGCATATCTTATAAAGTGAACAATATCTGTCAGCTGTGAAGTAAGCGCCGAAGTATATTTTTAAAATAGTACTAGTGATTTATTCCACCGTGATAGATTTCCGCCACTCCGTATAGTTTAACCGTGATAGTGGAAAGCTATAGTCATTGGATCTGAACATGGCGGCAACTCATGGTGAACTGTGAGCACGGAACGAAGCTGAGAAATAAAGCAATTACAAAGAACTGTGTTACTTTCATTCGTCAACCTATCTCACGCATACCCTGCAGAGAGCGTTGTCTCAGCTCTACGGACTGGCCAGGGCAAAGGAATAGATAGCTCATAGAGCTAATCTACAAGACGATTAGCCCATAGGGATTCAGGCTGCTGAGATCTCATCAAGAGAGGTTACTACGCGAGGCAGGTTGTAACAGCACCGGACGTTCAGCCACAGGATTGCGTTAGCAGCAACAGGGGAGGTACGGCGACACTAATTAAGCATTTAAATAAAAACGAAAATGATTTAGCAAGATTAGATATATCTGAAGATAAATAGATAAAACACGGCACTAACTTGTATTTTAGTAATGCAGACCATGTTTTACAAGAAAAAATATCAAAAGAAGAAGCAAAGCATCAAGAAGTAGATCCAAAAACCCTTTCAGAATTAGACGATGTGTTGATCACTATTAAAACTCGAAAGACACCAGGAATAGATGGAATGAATGGAGAACTTAGGAAACACATTGGGATAATGTGCAAATTAAGAATACTACATATAGTTAATAGCTGTTGGCAAAAATATAAAATACTTAAATCATGGTCAATAGCACTAATTAAAATATATATTAAAAAGGAGATCGTAAAAACTGTGGAAATTATAGAGGGATAAGTTTAATGAACACAAGTTACAAAATATATACTAAAATAATAAATAATAGACTTAAAATTATTACAGAATGCCTTATAGGAGAAGAGCAGAGTGGATTCCGCAAAGGCCGATCCTGTACAGATAACGTCTTTGCCCCTAATCAAATAATTGAACAACGAAGCGAAAAGAATTTGGAAACACATATCGCATTCATTGACCTGGAACACGCTTTTGATAGAATAAATAGATCAAAACTGTGGCAACTATTAGAAAGTAAGGGTTACCCACCACATATTGTTTATGCAATAAAAGGCATAGACACAAATACAACTATAAGAATTGATACTGGGAATAGATTAGCAAAACAAATTTCTACCAATACTGGACAGAGAAAAGGGTGTAGCTTATCACCTACTCTTTATATATATATATATATATATATATATATATGGACGATATTCTAAATGAATGGAAGGTGTTAGTAGACCCAGGAATCAAAATAAAAGAAAATATTTATATTAATACCCTGCTGTTTGCAGATGACCAAGTATTGATTCATCGGAATGAAAATAAGGTGCAAAAATGAGTATGTATTATAAATAATATAGTACAAAAGTCTAATTTTAAAATATCAGAAGAAAAGCAAAAATTATACTTTTAAAGGAAATTGTAATGTAAGATCAAACATTGCTTTAGGAAATAAGATTTTAGAACAAATACCGTGTTTTAAATATTTAGGATGTAACATAAGTTTTAGAAACAATGCTGACATAGAAGAAGAAGTGTAAAAATTCCGAGCAATATGTGGGACAATCCAAAGAACTTTTAAAACAGAGTGAGAACGGATACAAAAATGAAAATGTATAAGATAATGGCTATACCAAGTTTACTATATGGAAGCGAAACCTGGGTGCCAACACAAAAGTAATTAAATAAAATACAGACTGCAGAAACGAAATTTCTAAAAAGTGTTAAAGGATGTACAATATTGGACAAAATAAGAAATGAGGATATTAGAAAGGAATTAGAAACCGAACCAATCCATAACAAAATATCAGAACGAAGGCAACAATGGCATGAACATATATTAAGAACGGAGAATGGAAGGTATCCAAATGCAGTATTAAACTATAATACAAAAGGAAGAAGAGACAGAGGACGACCCAGGAAACGCTGGAGAGATCTATGAAGCCGGAACGGGCGATATGCCCATACCATGGAGTGAAGAAGAAGAAACGGAATAGGCTGACTTGTTAAGACCTAAATGACGATGAGATAGTCATGTGGTCCTTGTCGTTTTACAGTACCATTATATTTCCATACACATTCTCTCTCATTCGCCGGCGACCTGGAAAACTCAATCAGTCCATATCCATTAGCTCAGTGAAGCTCTCCAGCGCAAACCAATTGGATTTCCTCGCTAGAGAGTAAAATTAATTGACACTCATTAGTTTCAGGAGATATTTGCTCAAGTTTTCAATAATTACTTTGCTGTACACCGGAGTTTCTTGTATTTGGGAGGAAATTGAAACATGTTAGTTTTATACCACCACTCCTCCTTATTTTGAGCTTCCGCACGAAGTTTGGGTAACTTATTTCGATAATTAATTAAGCTTTAGTTTTGGCTATTAAGGTAATATAGGATTCTCGGTGTTTCGAGATGCACTGCAGATTCAAAAAGAAAATGTAAAGTTATAAATCCTGATAAACTGTTAGTTTCCTTTTAATCTCATTGGTTATCCTTGCCGTGTTCTTTCTAAGTCAAACCGCTTTATCTTATGCGATGTTATATTGGTTTAATTTTAAATTTAACATAATCCCTTACAGCCACGAATTTAGTCATATGTCACAATGCATTGTCGAACACATCTAAAAACGAGGCAGTGGCAAAACCCACTACTAGATAGAGGGCTTCCCAGACAAATGAATGCATAGAACACAGAATTCAAGAACACGGATTATTAACTTCAATATCTGAACAGCGTGTTGTATGTATAGGAATTTGAAATTTTTAGGGTTGCATATATTAGGGGTATATAGAAAGACAGTGAGCAGAGAAGATATTAAAACTGTAGATTTACAGTTATTGGAAAATACCAAGGTACAGAGCTAACCCACAAATATTAATCAGTAAAATTCAGCCAAACAAAATTAAATGTTGATCATAATATTACGACTACTTACAAAATTAATGGCTACTTAATTACACGATTAAGATCAAAATGGTTCTAGAATCGAGATATATGAAGGGTTGCACTGCATGACCGGAAGACCTGTGGCAAACATTAAAGGAAGCTGTGGTCGGGGAGATATCTGCGGTGTATAAATTTGGCGCGACGCACCCTCAGCAGATTCTGTTCCACCTAACATCACACACTCGGCATTACGTAAATGGCCATATTAAATTTAATTCGAATTAAATGCTTTACATCGTATTAGAGTATTTTTTTAACACTTCATTAACTGTAATTATTAGCCCTTTTGATATGGGCTCAGCACAAGCGTTTAAATACACTCTTTATCAATTTCGGTCACCTTTGAGTATTATACACATCCGATAAACCCTGTGCATTATTAAAGTTTGAATAAAACTTTTATATCGAACAAAAGAAACATAATAAGCCACACTATGTAGAGTAAGGCAAATATACAGTATCAATAATGTAAACTGTCAAAAATAAAACCATTAACCAATAAAAATATAAAGGCCCGGTTAACCTTCTGTGGTTAGGGGCACTCATTTGTGCTCAAAAGTTTTATATATGCAAATCAAAAGGTACAACCATGGAATTGCAGATGTAAGTAATACCACATTGTGTTTATTAGGTGCAAATTAGAATAAAAATGCCGCAATACAGATGTTGATCACACACTCAGAAGCAGACAAACCTTGTAGAGGTGTATTGCTCTTCAATAGTAATTACATCAGTGCAGAATTGTATCTGTTTTCCAAGCACCATATTGCTTATGCGCGCGTGGAATGCATTGGCTTTGAACAGCCAAAAAATGGATCTATTTACAATATAACACTCGAGAAATATACCACTCAGAGGCCGACCATAGCAGGTATGGGACCTGGTGATCATGGGATCCCAAGCCGTTCACCGTTAGTTCACACCTTCCGCCTCCATCAGATGTGCCATGCCCATGCATTGTCTTGTCAGTACTAGTTACCTTCCTACTTTCCTATATGATATTGTGACTATTATTTTGAAGGGTACTAGGTTTATAAAGCCTGGCTCAACATCTGGGATGTCTTATTTTCATAGCTCTTTCTCACAATTTCAGCGGGTCTTCCGACATGTATATCCCACGGAGGTTTCAAGCCCAAATGTGGGGACCTGTAACCTTAGTTGCGCAGATTGTCCGTATGGACTTGTTTACCCACGTAGTTTCTTGAGGGCTGGACTTATGTTAATTCTTCAACTGCCATGTGGGGTTAGGTTAGTATCACC
Source organism: Mantis religiosa (assembly GCA_030765055.1). NCBI lineage: Eukaryota > Metazoa > Arthropoda > Insecta > Mantodea > Mantidae > Mantis > Mantis religiosa. The sequence goes on along the minus strand of JAUKNK010000023.1, from coordinate 48,461 downwards.
TGCCGGATGCGTTACCGCTGACGGAGTCCTAGAGTTATCAAACAAAAGCCTCTGGATCCTCATTTATGCTTTACATGCAGTACCGCTTGAGGCGAGGAGCCACATGAGGTGAGAGCTTAAAGCCGCGGTGTGAGTCGTTAGGGGTTTAATCATGCGCACAAGTAGTGGACATAGTACGGTAGCTCATCTGACTTACGCTTTGAGATAATGGGAGACTTCCGCATTACGGCAAGTACATGAATATTAGGTGTCTATTTTCATTTGATGGCAGGCAAAATCCGACGCTTCCGGGTGGGAATTCTATTCAAAATGTATCCGCGCAAAACCCCTCTTGTTGATTCCCTTTTAGTTGTGACTTTGGCAAATGCAGAGAAGACCACAAAGAATCTTGGTCCAACTTATATAAGGTGTGAAATTAATAGTATCATTGGACCGGTAAAGAACACGGCACACAATCGTGACGGTGCTTTATTAATTGAAACGACCATTACTAGTTATTAAAAGTCCCACAAGTTATTAAAAGCAAGTTTGTATGGCCTCTACTTGATCCGGTGGTCCCACAGAAGTGGCCGAACTCATGCAGAGGAGTTGTCACCTTCTCTAGTCTGTATGGTTCATACAACGAGGATGTAGAACCTGGCTCTCCGATCAACGAGTACCAGGTACCTGACATGCTCTTCTTACTTATACATTCACATGACTTTTCCCAGGGAACACAAACTTACATATGTCCGTGATACTACTCATATAAACCTGACCGTTCTGTTCACGTGAGATACCGACAATATATTTGTGTTGAAGAATGATTTCAAATTAAGCAGGGCGGGCTTAATTTTATGCATATGGAAACAGCGTTCAGATATTATATTTCCAAAGTTACCACACTACGAAGAAGTATATATATCACACGGTGACCAACTTCCATAAGTTGTACATCTTTCTGCAACAGCTTCTGTGTATAAAGTCATAGGTTTCCTTGTAAGTAAATTATACAAAGTTTAATCTAGCAAAGAGGTCACAAAGATTCAGGAAAATTTTAATAGACACATTTTATTTATTACTAAATTACATATATAATAAAAAAACGCAAACATTTAATAACAGTTATTTAAGACATTTAAAAAATGTAACTATACATATTTTATTGAAAATTCTCTTCCTCATCCTTGGTAAATATGGACATTCTTAAATAAAATGCATGATATTTAAACAACTCTTGGTTTTTTTTATTTCTGCTGTCCACAGGCAATAAAATGGATACACTCGATAGTAACACATAAATACACTCTTGGAAATTGAAATAAGAACACCGTGAATTCATTGTCCCAGGAAGGGGAAACTTTATTGACACATTCCTGGGGTCAGATACATCACATGATCACACTGACAGAACCATAGGCACATAGACACAGGCAACAGAGCATGCACAATGTCGGCACTGGTACCGTGTATATCCAGCTTTCGCAGCAATGCAGGCTGCTATTCTCCCAGGGAGACGATCGTAGTGGTACTGGATGTAGTCCTGAGGAACGGCAGCCATGCAATTTCCAGCTGGCACCTCAGTTGGACCAGCGCTCGTGCTGGACGTGCAGACCTCGTGAGACGACGTTTCATCCAGTCCCAAACATGCTCAATGACGGACAGATCCGGAGATCTTGCTGGCCAGAGTAGTTGACTGACACCTTCTAGAGCACGTTGGGTGGCACGAGATACATGCGGACGTGCATTGTCCTCTTAGAACAGCAAGGCCTCTTGCCGGTCTAGGAATGGTAGAACGATGGGTTCGATGACGGTTTGGATGTACCGTGCACTATTCGGTGTCCCCTCGACGATCACCAGAGGTATACGGCTAGTGTAGGAGATCGCTCCCCACACCATGATGCCGGGTGTTGACCCTGTGCACCTCGTTCGTATGCAGTCCTGATTGTGGCGCTCACCTGCACGGCGCCAAACACGCATACTACCATCATTAGCCCAGCTTCATGGAAACGGTTACGAATGGTTCTCGCCGATACCCTAGGAGCAACTGTGTCCCTAATTTGCTGGGAAGTGGCGGTGCGGTCCAATACGGCACTGCGTAGGATCCGACGGTCTTGGCGTGCATCCGTGCGTCGCTGCGGTCCGGTCCCAGATCGATGGGCATGTGCACCTTCCGCCGACCCCTGGCGACAACATCGATGTACTGTGGAGATCTCACGCCCCACGTGTTGAGCAATTTGGCGGTACGACCACCCGGCCTCCCGCATGCCCACTATACCCCCTCGCTCAAAGTCCGTCAACTGCACATACGGTTCACGTCCACGCTGTCGCGGCATGCTACCAGTGTTAAAGACTGCGATGGAGCTCCGTATGCCACGGCAAACTGGCTGACACTGCCGGCGGCGGTGCCCAAACGCTGCGCAGCTAGCGCCATTCGACGGCCAACACCGCGGCTCCTGGTGTGTCCGCTGTGCCGTGCGTGTGATCATTGCTTGTACAGCTCTCTCGCAGTGTCCGGAGCAAGTACGGTGGGTCTGACACACCGGCGTCAATGTGTTCTTATTTCCATTTCCAGGAGTGTACAAGGGTGTTTCCCCATCTCTTTTCCCTAACTTCCTCCTCCTTTATATGTTCTTCGTTCTTTTTAAGCATCACGAAATTCAAAAACAGTAGCATCTCTCCTAATCCGGTTCAGATAGGTAGTAGTGAAGGTCATGTTACTTTGGAAATCTTAATTTGTCTGTTAGTTTCACACATATGTAGAAGTCTTTAATTCGTAGGAAGTAACCTTTGGTCTTTGCTTTGTAAAACTAGACTGTGGAATGTATTTCTGAAAAATAAAAGTAACTTAAGCTTGTTATTTATACAGAGGAGTAGTGTAGGTTTAAGTGTTAATGTATTCAGCGCAGCCTTGCTCTATGATTAATTTCATTCATTTGCTTCCTTCAACACTTTGTAGGCAGAATGAAATGATGAATGCTGAAAGTAAACTGTAAAAATTAAAAAATACGGTAGAGAATATAATTTTTATACTAGAATTCACTTTATTGGCCAAGTAACTTTGAGTGCAAACGGATACTTCCATTTTTTTCATTTTAATGAACTTGAGACAAGCGATTTTCCAAATTCAATTTTCGTGTACCCTTAATGCTGATGTAAACTTGATCCCGAGATCATGTGATTTAAAGCCGACGGATTACTTCCTGTGGGGTGATCTTAAATCAGACACAGTAAATGATCTTATGAAGAACATCACGTGTGTTATTCGTGAAGATGGATCTAAGTTACATTCTTCTGTCACTGCAATTTGGGTGAACAGTATACGCGAAACCCAACAATATCGTGGCAATCACTTAACTGGTTTTCTCTTCCACGACTAATGACATTAATTATGTTTCAAAATAAAAAAATATCATTTTGGAGCGGTTTCCCTCCTTGTCGGTTGGATTTATATCACACGATGCGGTGACATATCTGAAGTTTGATTCGCCGCTTCGTGAGGTCTATGCCCCAGACGCGCGAAAGTTTCACGCTCCCTCGGTGTGGCGATGATTGTAGAAGCCAAACCTTACCTTGATGTAGAAGCGATAGAAGTTTCGTCTAAAAGCTGTGAAGATGAAGTTCTCGAAGGTTTCTTTAAATCCTCTCTCCGGCAGCTGCGGCGAGCGATGAGATGTGAAACTTCTCAGGCGTGGTATGGATACAAAAGGAATTTCACTTTTGGGCAAAAAAATAAATAATACCTTTTTACTTTACTTGGATTTATATTTCTCGACATCATTTTCTTCTTTCCATGCGTCTTTTTCCACTGATGTATATAGCCCTTTACTATATATTAATTTTCTCCTTTTATTTATAAATGATGCAACTGGTTTTTACTTAAATTACTAATCGTAGAGTCGCATCTTCGATGTATATTTTAAACTTTTACTAAACGTTCATAAATCATGAACTCCAACAACTTCTAATAGTTTCAAGAAGTCTTTTACCGAAAACGCGTCTACCCTCTTCGAGAGTTCAAACCAGAAGAAAAAATTTTAAAATAAAATCATTGGTTATTTTTCTGTTTTGGTTGCTAAGTTACCGTAATACTTAATTCTGATTGGTCATACGTCACACTTTGGGATTTCAATAAACCTAAGCATTTGTTACATCATCTATATGGCCTGCTTGGTTATTAACTTACGTTGAATTACAGATGGTCATGTTTACTTAATATGTCCATGTATGCAATATCAGCTTCAAATTATAGAACGTATTTTATTTAAGTTCAAAGATAAGGCACTCTTGTTGAAGGACCCTTTATTGGTCCTCGTCGTCGTCCTTGTCCTCGTTCTCGTCGTCTTCGTAGTCCTCGTCGTCGTCCTCGTTGTCTCTAGGCATCAGACGTCTTCACCATCTCTTCCGTTCACCCAAATCTAAGACACTGAACACACTCCATGTCTTTCAATGACCTTTAATACTCTAGGGCATTTGGCCTTATTTTTTCTTTGAAAAAAATGTGATTACAAAATTATTTTAAATGGATTCTATATTTCTAGTACTTATTGATTTCGCCTGTATTTGCACACTCTATTTATAGTATTGCGAAATAGATCTCCTACTTGGAATATCGCTTTTTTAATTGTTGCTTATATCGGCTGATGTTTCACTCCAATATCGCAATATAGTATGTCGTTCTGTACAATTAGTTTAGAACTCCTTTCATATTGCTGAACTTTTGTGAAATATAAAATGTTAAATTTGTGCAATGTGTTCTCAATATCCCTTCCAATGCAGAGCATACTAGATACACATACTAGACCACTTTCAAAAACTTGATCTGTATACACCTACTATATTTCAGCTTACCTTATATTCCAAAATGTTCGTGGAAAACTAATTATTAAATAAGGTATTTAACCTATAAAATTTCTTTTAAAATTACATTCTAATAACAAGCTATAATTGGCTATTAATATACACACTTCGAATTAATAGTAGTTAATATTTGATAAGTTAATGTGTTCTATAATGTAGATCCTACCGGATCGTATGCAAATATCCATGCACTGATGCTACAATATAGCATATACGCACTCTTATTTTCTCATTTTTTTGGAACTGGCACTAACAGCTACGATTAGGAGACAACGAAATATGTAGTGTTGAACGCCCGCTTTTACTACATACGGCACCGCAGGAGGTTACAATGATGATACATGAGATGAAGATGGAGCACCGGTGGAATGAGATGGCAGGGGAAACCGGAGATCCCGGAGCAAACCCGCCTCAGCGCCGTTTTGTCCACCACAAGTCTGACTTTGCGGTCGCCTGGGATCGAACCCAGGCCGCCTTGGTGAGAGCCAAGTGGTCTAACCACTGAGCCACGGTGCGGCCGAGGAAACAACGGTTGAGTATTGTTTCTATATGCCGTTTTCTTATTGATGAAAACTTTCCTGTAATTAGTTTGTACAATATGGTTTTGCTAAATGACCTATAACATATTAAATAACATAAATCTTGTATATGGTGGAGATACACACTTGCAATGCCAATGGTCTTTAATGTTATATGATGTCTCTAAGTCGTTTTGTTTTCAATCCTCCTTTGTCTCAATTTAGTGCAGGATTTGTTTGTATATGTCGCGACAGAAATTAGTATGTTGTAGAAATGAGTTGGGAACATTATAGCTCCCTCGGAACACTGCAGATACCTTCAGAACATCTAAGTTAATATGGAGAGTGGTGGATTGTCTCTGTTACTGCTTCCATTTTTGGCAATTTTGCCCTATGAGCTAGGAGTGCTACCTTACTACATGTTCTGTTCTAGGTAAATCTGGGATACATTTAGCTTAAGGTTAATCATCATGGAGAAACACATTCATAACTATTAACTAATGTAACCGGGGAACGTGGTGATAAACATGTTAATAAGCATTGACTCAATATTATTATAACATACATATATAGATGAGATGGATCAATGTTTTTAAACGATGCAAGATTTATCGATTTTTTAAGCTAGTAATGCCTCAATTTTCTGTACTTTATTGCCATATTTAATTAGTATTGAAACCAAACTGATATCACTGTTAATAAATGTTTTAAGAGAATATTCTTTAGATCTCTAACGAGTGGCATACAGTAAATTGCTTGGGAAGATTATAACGCACAGAGAGAATTGTTAGTTCATTTAACATCAAAAGATTCGTTACTATTTAAACATATATGTTTAGACTGAAGTCGTGTTATAACATTGACATCAAGAGAAATTGTAATTAATTCCCTATGATAGCTCAAAGGTTAAGAGCGACTAGACGGAAACCAGGAGATCCGTGGTTCAAATCCAGGCCTTGGCATTGAATTTTTTATGTTGACTCTATCAAAAACCTTAGCCTATATATGGCTAATGTGGAGAAATTATTAATTTCCATCAATTAACCTAAACAGCAGCATATAATTTGTCGGTCTATAGGTGTGTGTGCTTTTATAGTGTTCTGCATGTGAAACAAAATGTATTGCTTTATGTTATGTAATGTTAGATATTTACGTGATCTACAAAACAGATTTTTGGCTTTGTATGCCTTTATACCTAATAGTTCGTTCTTTTTAGGTCAATAAAGTGGAGTAACAGGTAAACCAAGAAGAGCATCTCGGACACCTTCTGATTTTTGCGCTTTATTACAGTTACTCACGATGAGCTTTGTGGCTTGCGCCTCTTGATTAAAGAGAAAACATCCGAAGTTGTTAAAAATACTTTTTGCTGACGACTTGAAGCTTCAGTTTTTAGTCTAAAAGGAAAAGGCAACACCTAGGAATAAAAGATTTACACACTAATTCAAAGTACAGGAATATCACTGAATAACACAAAATACATTGTTGAAACAGCTTATTTAGCACGCGAAACTTTCACTTATAGAAATACCAGGGCCTATAGACCAACAAAATGCATTTGTGATGACCTAATTGCCCTTACAACACTATTTTCAACGAAAGTGTCAATCTGTAAGAATTAATACTCAGTATCACTAATCTTATCAGTCTAAGTCGCCTGAGTTACGAGAAAAGTTTTTTTTATAATTCACCGACTCAAGGCAACCATACCAGAACCACTCCATACTAATTCAATAATTTAAGTCATTATGTATAATAACAAAATCGAAGTTTAGAACGATTAAATTATAAATTGTTTTATAAAAGCCTTAAAATTTAAAATTATTCTATTAGACTCTTATTGTGCAGATTCCAGATATAATATAACAGCATGACACATTTCAAACTTTCCAAATTTTCATTATCATGATGAATAAAAACGTCAGTCATTTATGTGTAATTCTTTTGGAAAGTTACTAAATCCATATATAACGTACGCACATTTTATTATAAAAAGTTTATGATGTAATGAAGTTGAGCAAATTTGTGATAATATTTCAGCTATCTGGTTGAAATTTTCAGAAATGTGTAATTTTGGCATCAACAACACAGTACTATCAAGAGCATATTTATGGCCTATTTGCCACTCCTTTTTGCGTGTGCGTCTAGCAATATTTAGGACGGCTTTGTTTGCGACTGATGCTTTCCCAGATACTTCTAACCGAGCTCTTGAAATGAATGAAGCGGTTTCGTTAAGTCCAAATCTACACTGGTTAGACATTATAAAATACATTTACTGGGCACACGATATCACAGTGGATTTTCGACATGGTTAATTGCAAAAAAAAAAAAAAAAGAAAAAAAGGTTCAGAAAACCTGATTTAAAAACATTTCCTCACAGCAAAAATATAAGCATTTTGCTCCTTTTCAAAGCCAAGTAAATTACCGTAACGAGTGAAAAGAATTTGAAAAGATAAAAGGGATTATTTCTAGTGTAGCCTAGAAACACTGCATACAATATACTTGCATTCATTTGAACTGTGACTATCAGGCATGTTCAGTAACTTGATATAAACCTTAATTACAAAGGGAAAGTAACGGGTGTCGAAAACACCTCTTTATACTGGTTTGTATCTGAACCAAATGCGATTATTGGCGATGGATTTTTCGATTGTATATAGTGTTTTGTTTCTGAAATTCCTTCTATTAAGAGAAGCAGAGCAACATCTATTTAAATGGTTATGTTACTTACTGTTCCAGGATAATATGATCAGGTTGGAATTCCATCCACACACCGTCTCTTGGCGTGCCTGCAAAGAGAACATAAAGCTAAAATAGAGAACAGGATGAATTCTACGTATACTCAGTACAATGACACAACCATTCATGCGACTTTCTCTATTACTTGCAAATTTAAAGGAAAGCTATAGATAACACTACTCATATATACCGGCTGAATAAAACGTATTTGACTATGCCTGTAACTTTGTCGCTATAGTTTTGTAAACTGATATTTTTTACAAAAGCTGTAAGATGTCACATGTTTTCGTATTACTATGATTGTGAATAGTGCGACACATTCTTTTAAAGCATCATTTTTTCTCATTTCCTTTTTTGTTCCTCAGTACTCGGAACATACCGGTAGATGCTTTTTCTTTGAACTGTAATTCAAATCTATCAGAACTGTTACAGCACATGAAATTTAAACTAAGAACACACATTAATAACGAAATTAGTGGTGCTGTGTTGCAACAAATGAATTCATTTCAAAATATGCTCAAAATGGCCTCCATTTACTGCCAAACAGTGCCGAAGTCTGTCTTAAATTAGTTAATGTTTCCAGCAACATTGTTTGCCTACCGAGAGGGATGGCTCAGGTGTTTTTGTCTGTTGACCGCATTCGGGAGGCCCGGGTTCGATTCCCGTGGCCGACCTACTGACCCATGGTTTTTTTTTCGGAGCTTTCGCTAGGTGAATGCTGCGTAGGTTAATTATATCCCTCGAATTTCCTTTCCCTCCATTTCATGACCAATATCATTTCATATCCTCTCTCATCTGGTGGTCTCTTTGAGGGTAGAAGTGTCGGTGGGTGTCTCGGCGGTGCATGGCAGGGTGATATGCTCTGAGGAAAACTACTTCCTCCTCCGGTAGGTTGGTTGCCGGTCTCCGTTCCTCTGCTGGGACCATTTCGGGTCCGGCAGCCAGGGTACTTTGCGGCTCGGATCGTCTGTCTTAGGACCATTACGGCTCGGCTGCTGGGCTCGTTGCCGTCCCGCTGTGGGGGAACGAGTTCGTTGTCCTGGCCTCTCGGCGGAAGACTCTATCCAAGTAAACTGTAGGGAACCTGCCCTCGTGGCTCCTTGGGTCGGTTGCCCTCTGTCTCCTTCGCTTCATCCTTCCTCCCGGGGGTGCTCCACTTGGGCACATAGCAACAATGGGCCCAGCACGGTGGCCTATGTACCGAATCCCCTCCGTAATGAAATCCAAATCCCAATCGCAAAATTGTTTGCCTGATCAGCTGCATGTCTTGCCCAATTCTTCGCTTTACCCATCCAAGATCTCTTGGTCAGCCCTTGTAAACCCTCCTATTCAAATACACCCCCAAAGAAAAAATCTAAGTGGTTAAAGACAGGAGATCTTGGCAGCCATTCAATACTTCCTCTTCTGGCAATCCATTTTCCTGGAAATTCATTATTTAGATAATTCCCCACCTACCTTCCATAAGTGCTGGCGAGTAGATATATGTGGATTTTCTATGGTTGATAATATAACATCAAGTGCTTTATCACTATCTGTAACTTGTTTTGCTTTCAAGACCTTTCCTTATATTTCACAGTTCCATTTTCATGAAAACTTTTTCATATCTGTAATCCTTCGTTATGGATGCTTTCATTAAACAAGATACAAACGTATTCTTGGGTATTCCTCCTATCACCATATCCGATCACCATTATTATTTAAAGCCGTTGTCTTTCTGTAAGTTAGGTTATGAATAATGCCTTACAGGAATATTTTGCAATCAAGTAACCATCGTTGTCCTTATTAGTTTAGCCTTTGTTGGTATTTGTTCAATCCAAAGCCACACATTGAGGTAGCTTGCTGTATTGTTTAATTTAAAACCTATTCAATTGTAATTAATGATGCGTTTTCCTTTGCTCAGTACACATGAAGTAGGGTCCTAATAAATTTAAATTGCTGTTTGAAAGGGTAATTGTTTGTATACGCCATGAAACTTAAGGACTGGAGGAATGCAAAGAAAATATATGTTGCCATTTAACGAACAAAGACTCACAGCCTTTATTTGTCATCACAGTAATGAGAGGGCATGTTTATATCTTACAGCTTTTCTAAATATATATATATATATATATATATATATATATATATATATATATATATATATATATATATATATATTCATACAGTTGCAACAGCGTGGTTAAAGGCATCGTTTCATACTTTTTACTCACTCGGTATAATTGTGTATAAACATTAACGTCTATAAAATGCACGTAACAAATCGGAAATGTCAGCACAAATATGATTTCAAATTAGGAATATGAAGTAATATGCAGTTTTCTTTACATTCGACTGTTTCTCATCTGAGAACTGAGGTGAGATACTAATATGAGTAGTAATTACCCTTTCGAGTTCAGGCTAAGGAGGTTGATACTTTGTCAATTGACCAGTACTACTGAATACAGTTTCACATCAGCTGAACTAAATCCTAGTAAATTAGACGCATTTTTAAGAGAGAGAATCGTAAACATGAAGACAAAAAATAGGAATGAACAGCACATATGAAATTTAAATCTCACAGCTTAAACGTTTAAAAACACTAACTTTGAATGTGTAAACGATACGGTGACTTCCCATAAACATGCATGACGGAAAATATGCGATCGCAAATAGTAAGTCCGAACTCATTTTCATCTTTTTTTCTGGAATCCTATAAACTCGTATATAGCTGATAGAATAAAACAGCTCTCCAATGCTGTATCAGAGTCGGTTCTGTCTTTTCACTGAGCATTACTAACAAGAAACAGCTTTAACCCCGAGCGCTCGGAATCGCACGAAAAGAACCTTAGTATAACAATCGATCATAAACAAAACTGTGGTCTGTGTCTTTAATATAAAAAGTGCTGCATTCTATCTGAAGTGAAAATGTAATCGAGAGAAATAGCGTAACAAGACATGAATAAGAATCTAATAAAGGTAAGGCTGAAACTCTGTTGGCCCAAAAATACTTAACTAAATTGAAGTAATAATTTCGAAACTGTTGGGTGCAATACCCCTACCATAGTCGAGAACAATTTCCTAGGTATATATATGACCCTGTGGGTTCGTAGCATTAATAGTTCAAGTTGCCGAAATTCAAAATGTTCTTTATTTCCAAAGAAATACACTTTGGTCAACCCTCCTTGCAGTAGCAGAATTACGCTACATACACAATTACAACCCAGCAAGATCGTTTACCACAGAAAAGAGTTCATACACCAGTTCCAATTACACTCTCCTTACGACTGTTTCCCACTGTCCCCGGCTTCTTTTTATACACGACCACTCATGATTCCAGACTGTTATAGAACGTTCTCTATCAATCAAGATATCATTAGAATTTTCAATATATCTAACTTTATTTGTTTCGGCAGACCTTTTATCTCCGCGCTATCTTTATTTGTTTCGGCATACTCTATCTCCGTGCTGTACTATCAGGTCCCTGATCCCTCCGCGCTGCACTGTCTCTTGTGCGCGTTGCCGGCAGTCGCGAAACTGCTCCCTCCCCAAGGCTGGTCGTCCCGAACAGCACCATCTTAGCGGGCCAGAGGATCCAGGTGTATGTATCACCAACATTTTCCTTCGGGGCACCTTCTGTATGCGGTACACCACGTCGTTAATCCTCTTCAACCCCCGGTACAATCCTTGCCGGTTGTTGATGATTCGGGCAGCGTGCCTTGGTCCGGGTAGGGTGGTACAACCACACCAGGTCACCTTACTGGAACCCTTGGCTTTGGTTTTCCTGTCGTATCGGATCTTCATGCGGTCGCTCGCTTTCTGATTGTTCAGAAGAGCCACATTTTGCATGTCGTAAAGATGGTCCATCAGGTTCGACACATACTCGGTTATTGGCAATTTTGCTTGCGGTGGGCTCCTAAAGGCCAGGTCACATGGGAGGCGTAACTCTCAGCCGAACATTAAGCTGACTGGCGTCATCCTAGTGGTGTCGTTTGTTGACGAGCGGTAGGCCAGCAGGAACAGTAGCACCTTGACGTCCGAGTCTCGCTGATGGCTAGCCACGAACTTCCCCAGGTGTTCTTCTAAGGTGTTGATGTACCTTTTAACCATGCCAACCGACTGGGGATGTAGAGGTGTGGTGCGGGTTTTGTTAACCCCAAGTCTTTCTAGTGCCTTCTTCATTAGGTTGGACTCAAAATTGTTACGCTGGTCTCTGTGGAGCTCTAACGGCACACCAAAATGGCAAAACACTTGCTCCACGAGGCAGTCCGTGATCGTCTTCGCCTCCTTGTTCGGGATGGCGTACACCTCCGGCCACTTGGTGAAGTAGTCCACGACCATCATCGGGTACTATTTGCCCCGGTCGGACACTGGGAGTGGTCCAGAAATGTCGACAGCGATGGGTTCGAATGGCGCTCCGACGTTGTACAGCTGCATGTGACCCCGGCTCCTCCTCTGGTGGCCGCGACTCGCCGCGCACACGTGACATTGGCGGAACCATCTCTCAGCGTCTGGGTGAGCTTGTTTCTTATGCATTAAAACATTTTAAGATTTTTTTTGTTATTTGGTCAAGTTATTATTTCCTTTAATTATTATTCTCAAAAGGTAAGTTATAGTTTAACTTTTTTACTCCTGTATAATGCAAAGAGAAATGGATTTCAAAGCTCTTCTAAAGGAACCAGCTCTTTACTATCGCTTAGAGACTGCATTTTCATGATATGTCCTTGCACAAACAAATAATTAGCAATAAGGTAATTTATTCAAATGTTTATCTGGAGTGACTTGAAATAGATAGGTAAAAGCTTTTGTTACAATATCTGTAAAAGAGTGGGGGAAAACGTGTGGGAACTCGTCCAACTATATGTTTTGCCTACCACTTCATGGTAGTTAGAGAGGGAATTGCTTTCTGTCCCAAAATTCTATGCAAATTTTCACTAGAAATATACATTTTCAGTTCCCATACATACAGAAAATTGCTTAGTAAACGATCCTTTTATGAGTGTCTGTCTACAGCATAACTAATAAATATAACATAATAACTCGAATACAAATAGGGTACTTATGTTTAGTATATAAACTTTTCAAGAAAATACTCATTATTCAGGTTAGCCATTGCCTGGTGCTTCCTTTCTAAAACTTGATTTTAACATAAATGTTTCTGAAGTTTTCAGTGAAGAGCTACATGCCAAGGCATGTTCCTGCATAAAGAAATGTATATTTGGAATTATCTTAGAGGATCAGCAGTATTGCACTTCATTCCAAATAACTTGCGTCACTAATAAACAGCAAGCTTAAAAACTTCTACTGCACCATAAATGTAGATATCTTTAAAACACATAGAAGATGTGTTTGAATTTCTCTTCAATTAAACTTATGTTAAACAGGAGGTAGTTCGTCTTTTTTCTTTCACTGAGCAATGCATAGCGAATCAAATATCAAAGTCAGATAGTGACTAGCTCGTAAATATTTCACCATCGTTAAAAACAGCCGTATTCCAATATACGGATACATACGTTGGTAGTATTTCTGTTGATGAAGATGACGTACCTAGAATCAACTCACACTACAATATATTAACGTCCTGTGTGGAGAAACAGCATGAGACCTGGAGTCGAATGTGGGTCAGTAGACAAATTATAACAACAAATACCAAACGATATGGCAAAAATGCAACTAAGAGTACTGGGTCTGATTGATATTTCCAATGCCTTATTTTTTCTAATATAATTTTATTAACACAAAAACAAGGTGAAGGAATTTGAGGAAAATGTCGTCGCTTCCTATGGCTAAGAGGAAGCGGGGTTAGGTGAGGGATATTAATGAAGGTGTTAGCAGATCCCGAAAAAATCACTCTGGTTATTGTCGTTCATTTATTTGATCAGCATGTGTCGTGCTGTATTGCGTTTGTATATGGCCAAGACGGCTCATTTATTGATCAGCATGTGTCGTGCTGTATTGCGTTTGTATATGGCCAAGACGGCAGGCAAGGCTTACGCACTGAAAACCAAACTGAGGATTCATTAGGGCATGTGCTCCTGTCAGTTGTACTTTTATCTTGGTGGTGCACGGTGATCATTCCATTCAGGATTTGCGGTTTTGTTGATGGATCTGATTATGTAAGACTAGTCAATGGTGTGTAGGTCGTTGGTGCCAGTTGAGCATTAACCTGATGAAGAAGGTTGTGTGCAGTGGAGAGATCGGACGGTCTCGCTGTGGTTTGAAGTGAAGCAGGTAGGTATGTCTTCCATGGCTGATTTGTGAATCTGGTTGATGACTGTCTCGAGGTATTTCTGGTTCTCCTCCATTCGAGAAAGTTCGCTTGCAAGGGAAATGGTCCTATGCTTTATAAGGTACATTCGAATACTTATATGATTATGATGCTGGCCTTGTGTTACAAACCAATGGAGAACAATTTGCATTATCGAGTGCAAAAATTGTGCATTAAGCTCGTTTCAGACTGCAGACGAAGAATCGGGAAGCCTTATTTGCATTTAAAGTAAACTGCTTACTCGAAACAGAGGGCCCTAGAGTTGCTTTCTTATTTTTTTTTTTTTTTTTTTTTTTTTTTTTATTTTTTTTTTTTTACAATTTCTTCACACAGCGTCCTGGGTCTCTCTTTGCGCTATCTATCGGAGGGAAAATAACCACCCGACACCATTGCTCCTAGTTGACTGTTAAAACTACATACTGATCATCCAAAATACTTTGTTCTAAATGGCCTGCTTAAAACTACAGAAAGCTATGTTAACAAATAATCTAGCACTTCATTTGGAATTCTAGGAATTATCTCATCAGTGCCCTTCATGTTATTTTCAGCTGGAGGAAGACATTAATTAATAAACACTCATTTAAGTTTTCTGTCAAGAATATCTTTAGGTTAGGTTTACATTCCTCCTTAAATGTAAACAATTATTGTTGGGCAAAATAAAATGAGTGTAATATATCAGAGTATTAGAGGAAGAAATGACGGTGTGAAAAGAGTCTATATCCAGAACAAAATCAGCAATTTAGAAATATTTGTTATTTACGTTTAGTGCTGTGGACTTTGATCGGACTATATGCCCCACATGTGGCAATAAAGAATAGGCGGCTTATCTTATTGGTAATGTCGTAATACCTAGAGATATTGACTGGAGGAAAACGGGGATCCAAGGAAATGAGAGAAAGTGTTATCAAAGGCTGAACTGAGGCAGTTATAATCATTACGAAGTCGAAACTATGTAGTGTAATAGATGAAGCAAGTAGTTTACAAGAATGTTGATGAAACAGTCGTCACAGAGAGTGTGAGAATGTCCATATTAATTAAATTGAATCAGATATACAAAGCTTGCTTCGAAAAAATGTGTGTCTCTCTAATTATGCAAAAGGTCTTGTTTTAGCATTACAAGTTTCCGCACTATTCTTTAACACTAGTTGGAATTTTCAAATGCCTTGTAAATTTCTTTAACGCTAGGATTATTAGCGGAAGTATTGTATTTCACCTAAATATTCAATGTCGAATACGCCTTTTAGCGTTAACTGAATATAACAACGAACATGTTTAGGAAAAGTTCAGAGGCCCCTTTATTGAAACAAACAGTACCTAGTAAGAGACTTATTATAAATTATAGACTCATTTCAAATAATTTACTTGTCCTTAAAACATCAATGCTGCATCTTGTCTGGAAAATTAGTACACCTTTATATTTTATGTTTGCAGAAAATTATAACGGTTCGTTTCGAATTTATATTAAAACTTAATAATCACTCGTAAGATTAAAATAATAAAATTGGGTTTAAAACATAACACGGCATATGCAATTATTATTGATATGGTAACATGGCATCATGTTAAATTAACACTGACACTTATTATGTTATATCAACATTAGAATTTTGAGGGTAGAATTTTTATCTGGTGTAAAATCGTACAAGTATTCCAGATAAGTCAGTTGCCCCTATTTATTCTTATCTATACAACCCGCAGTTCATATTTTAATGTGAAAACATTGACCCTTTTAGCACAAAAGCCGTCATTGCACCTCTGACCCTCTCTTTGGTAACAGACGCATCCAGCATTAATATTTACAGCGAAAAGCTTTACTGAAACGACAACTTTTCATGCATATTATACTGGCAAGATCATGGATGCTTTCCCAACGAGCAACATATAATATGTGGTAGCTGGTCGAGATGCTTTTTTGTTTTTGTAGTTTACGTCCTCCAACGTTAAGTCATATGGGATGATGAATGGAATGTGTGAAATGATGATCAAATGAGCCAGGGTGCATAGAGCTTAGAGTTACCCGACATTCGTCTTTCAGGATAAGGGAAAACTCCGGAACAAGCCTTACCCAGGTAACTCACCCTGACCGAGATTAGAACTGGGGACCTCTTGAACGTAAGGCGGACACGTTACCACCACGCTACCCAGGCAGGCTCGAGATGCTTAGCTGTGGGCATATGGTGCTGCAAGTGCCAGGTCCTTAAAGCTGTCACATTGTTGTTTTTCTTTTCTTCGTTCTCCTAGTCTTGATTGTTGTATGTTAGCTACTAATTTATTTATTGTTACAAACGGTTTTATTGTGAGCTTAACACACAAGAATGACAATCCGATAATTAGGGATCATGTTTTGCTTTGTGACCATTTATAATCTATACCGTATGTGGTGTTATAAACCATGTAACGTAGTTAGCTTTCTTTTAATAACATGTCAACGACATTAAATCTAATTCTTTTGGTTTTATGCTTAAATCATATGCTTCACTTCTACTGACAAAGGAGTTGTGAATGTGTTAAGTTCTCGGTTACATTTGAAAGGCTTCAAATACTGAATACCCAGATAATGAAGCGTTCATTTGCGACAAACATTGACACAGGCGCAAAAAGCTAAAGCTACTTTGCATTCGTGAAATGTTTAATAGTTAGTTCAATAGGTCAAGCACAATACCGACCATAGTAAAATATCTACTGCGAACTGTAAATGTATATCTATCTACCAGTGGAAATCATACTGGTTATTGTATTTTATAAACACGTGTAATGTTACAAAATGTTATTTGTATCATAATATCAAATTATAGCCACAAGAGCAAAAAAGCAAAAAAGCAAAAAACAAAAAAAAGGGTAATGAAACTTCTATGCTGAACACGAAGGTTTTGAACCAAACTTGTAGTGACACAGTGGTCAAGTAACATGTGTGACTTTGTGAGTTCGTAGAATTAAAAGTCCTGGTTGCCAAAATTAAAAAAGAAATGCTCTTTCTTTCCGTAAAAAGACAGTTGACCCTTGGCAGCAGGATGACGTAACATATACCAACACAATCTCTCGTAGGTTCTGAGCATGTAAAATAAGAGAGTTCAGTACAAATCACAGCTGCACGTACACAATTATCGAGTGCAATTACGACTGTCCGTTTGAGCGCGCCGGTCGCGCTATTCGCAACAATGGCTCGCGACCCTGCTCCCTCCTCAAGGCTGGTCGTCCCGAAAAGCAGCATCGTAGCGGGCCAGACGATCCAGGTGTACCACCAACATCTTTCTTCAGAGCACCTTCTGGATGCGGTAGACCACGACTTTAATCCTCTTTACCACCCGGTACGGTGCTTGACATGTTTGTTGAAGTTTCGGGCAGCGTTGCTTGATCCGGGTAGAGCGGTACAACCAGACCAGGTCACCTTGCTGGAATCCTTGGCTGTTGGCTTGCCTGTCGTACCGGGTCTTCCTGCAGTCGCTCGCCATCTGGATGTTCTGACGAGCCATTTCATGCATGTCGTGGAAATGGTCCGCGAGGCTCTCCGCATACTCGTTTGCTGGCTGTTTTGCTTCCGCGGGGGGGGGGGGGTGGCTCTCAAAATCCAGGTCACAAGGGAGGTGTAACTTTCGGTCGAAAACTAAGCTTGCCGGCGTCATCCCAGTGGTGTGCCCGCACACCATTATCGAGTCCAATTACGACTGTCCCTTTGTGCGCGCAAGTCGCAACAATGCCTCACAATAATACGAATAAGCCAACGTCACTTCGCGAGCTGAGGTATCTATACTAATATGTAACCGCAGACCTCATACTTCCATCTCGGTCTTTACATGCCTTTTACAGTTTCTTACAGTGTTTTGAGCTCGCTTTGGTGGTGTTAACGCAAATAAAACTGCGTCCGCCATTACAGTTACTGAATGAGCTAAAAACTGCCGTAATTTTTGACAGAATTGAAAACACTCTACCTAATTCTTAGCACCCTTTAACATGATTGTACAACGGAAACACGTGTTGGCTGAAGATTTAGATGCAATAGGTCCCACTGTGTAAATCTTCCATTTTGTCTGCCAAAGTTACTATCAAATGAAGTATGTGATATGTTGTTTCTTCAGGCTCGTGTTGAAAGAGATGTGTTAATGCACGCTAATGAATAAAATTTGCTAACTTGCCTAAAATTGCTACTGGAGCTTATAAGTGGCTGGGTATGATGGTTTTGGAATGGACGTACATAGTGATTGCTTTCTGTCCAAAACAACACTTATGTATTGAGTTATCTACTCTTTCTCTATTAAACTGCTCTGCAAATCATCTATTAGAATGCATTAAAGAAAGGCATGTCACATATGTCGCTTAGCACGTTGCACAAATTCAAAAATAAATAGGTGCAGGTGATTCACCTGGTATATCCACGCCTTAAATGTGTATGCCGCTGTGCTAAGGACATTTTTAAATTAGTCTTAAACTTTACATAAACCATGAATATCTATTATGTCCTATTTATTTTATACGTCCTAACAGATACAGGAGTATTCTTGGTCAATAAACGAGGAATTGTGTAGTTAGGCAATGAAAAAGATGTTAAATATATTAGCCCACAGAATGGAACTGCTTGTTTGTCCATGCACAGGTTAATAGAGCGTAAGGAACCACAGTTATGAAGGACCAACTAAAGTATAAAAGGAAATAATATAAAAGGTGTAAACGTGCAAACACTTTATTGTAGAGGTAGAACAATATATAGGTGAGCTACAATGGAAACTACTTAGATTTATAAGGAATGGGACGTGTTGGGGAGGAAAATGTACGATTCTTATATGGTATTCTTAGAGACCAATCAGCCGTTTAGTGGTATGTTTAGAATCCATGTGTATTGGGCAACATTTAAAGGTACAGTTTGCCACAGCAAAGAAAGTCTAAGGGGTAAAAAAGGGCAAAGTGGGTTAGACCACTGTTCCGATACCCTCCTGTAGTTGCACATGACACCCCATGCCAGTTCAGTTACAGGCCATTCAAAAATATTTTGACGCTTTCTGCTTCTGTGAACAAATCTTCTCTGTTATAGTATACTGAGTGAATGGCGCGTTGGTCATTTTAACGGCTCTACTCCTACGTAGCATACGTTTTGTGACACCCACATCCCCATGCCCTTGTCCCACTGTGTAAAAGTAGCACATTCTGACAGACTTTCTTTGCGTTGGCGAACAGCTAGTTTAGTTGTCCATTGGGATTACTAGCCCGTAAAGACAGAGACCCATATTCCGCAAGTGTCGTTTCGAATCCCGTTGGATGAGCTATCATCATCGCCTAGTGATTTAACCTAAGTGGGTAAGTATTGCAGGTTATACAGTGGATGCTTTTAGGAGAGAAATTTACTTTCCTAAAACGGAACGTTCTACAACAGGCTTAACCTTAGCTGCAGTGCTGAAATGTTCCTCTTCTTCTAAACACTAGCTCCAGTAAATCATTACTCTGAAACCAATGTAGATATTTAAGAAACCCTTTCATCAAAATTCACTTAAATGTTTGCTGAACCCAAATTAGGCACGTTTTCAAAAATATATTTTTCTTGAAAATTTTATTCTATATCTACCCGCATAATTAACAAGTTAACTTATTTTCAGTCTTTGTTTTTTGTAACCTTGATATTTCCATTGCATTAATAATAAAATTAATTAATATTTAAATTGTGCGGTGCAAAGGTTATTCTATTGCTTCTTCTTCCTGATATGGCTAATAGCACCTGGAAACAAAACTTTAATACCTGGAATGTGTGTGTGTGTGTGTGTGTGTGTGTGTGTGTGTGTGTGTGTGTGTGTGTGTGTGTTTTCCAACACTCCCCATATGGCAACCTTGGCCTTCGGGGTAACATCGCCCCACCACGTGATGACTGGGCCCATTTTGCTGGTAGAGGTATCCAGCGGGCGGTGACCATTATCTCCAATGATAAGGTGATAGTGAAGATGACGGTGAGGCCAGAGGACCTACAGCTTATACCGTGGACTGGAAACCACATTGGGCATAGGAGACACTTCACATGTGCTAGATAGAGGTGAAGGCGTGGATAGGGCTGACTTACAATCGCAAACCCAGAGCTAGGAATCGAAATCGGGACGCTTAGCAGGGAGCGAAACCACTGCGCTATCCCAGCGGCCCTATACTTTGAATGTAGTTAACTAGTAATCCAAAATTAGAAGAACTTACAGCGTAAAAGCTGATAAACTAAATCGCATTTTGGAGTAAATAAGATTTCCTTGGGGTTTTGTAGTGTCGCAAAGCCATTGTCTACGATACCGCGGCTTGTGTACACAAAGAGCCGGAAGATAAAGACAGCGCGCAGATAAAGATCTGCCGAAAAAAAACAAACTGAGATAAATGGAAATTTCTGGTAACTTCTTTATTGTTCCGGAAATATCTAGAATTTATCAATGAGGTATTTAAGAAGGCGACGACTTGCCAAGAATCAGTCGCGAGAGCCGCAAGCAGTAAACAACTGTAGAGTGTTATTGCAACGAGAGATGATGTAATCAGAACATTGTTTGTTATTGTCGGCAACCTTGGTAGACTGTGTGTATGTGTCGTAATGCTGTTACGTGAGAATTGATCAGAGTGTATTTCTACGGAAATAAAGAACATTTGCAATATCTGCAACTCGGACTTTCAATTCTACAAACCCACAAAGTCGCAGTACTTAATAATCACTTAAGTCGCTTTCCAGATGTGCAGTTACAGTAGCCCAATGATAGACCGTGAGCACTGAAATCTGAAGACCCACAGTTTGGTGCCTAACTTTGAAGATGCACTTTCAACACCGATTTAATTTTCTAATAAAACTGTATGCTTCAAGTAAGCTATATATTTATAATTGTGGCTTTTATCCAATTTTATAACTGCTTATTTTCGATATACATGTAAGTCTTAAAATGATAGTTGTGATGTTGAATCCCTATCTTATTGTTATATTAATTAATATATTCTCAAATTTTTTTTTATCTTAAATCACTTTCTTGAAGGTGCAGTACAAAAATGGTTTATGCAATGACCAGATATACGCAGCCTTCAGTTACATTACATTCCATTACGTTAAGTCTATCAACAGGAGTCTGGCCTCAGCGCTTGAACAGAGCGGACGTGCTGTGTGACGTGTGTTGTTTACATTTCGGGTCGCGGCGACGTACGTACTGAGTGCCAGAGCGGCATTCACCGCTAGCACAATTGTGCCCACACCTTCCCGTGTTTATTTCTAGTCAAAGTTCACTAATTTGTGGAAAATGGAAATGGATGAAAGGAAAAATACCATCAGGGTAAAATTCACGCTAAATGAAACGAAGCCTACAGCTTATGAGGTGCATGATTTCATAGCAGATAAGTTACCGTTAAATGCGGAACAAGTGGATACCATTCAGTTAATCGCCAGTGAACGCGCAATTTACATAAAACTGATATCGGCTTTGTTAATGGAGAAAATTTTAAATACTTTTCCGGAGGAAATAACGTTCACATATATGAATGGGGAAGTTACTAAAGTAAAAATCGAACATGTTACCGGGAATGCAATCAATGTGCGTGTGTTTGATGTACCACCAGAGCTCCCAAATGAAGTGCTAAAAGCAGCACTGAAAAATTACGGTACGGTGTATGACATTCGAAAAGAGCAATGGGGTCGTCAGTACCGTGTGCCGGTGTACAACGGGATAAGAGCTGTAAAGATGCAGCTGAAGACAAATGTGCCCAGTTATATCGTGATCGGCAGCTACCGTTTATGGGTGTCATATGCTGGCCAACCCCGATCGTGTTATATCTGCCATAGTACAGAACATTTAAAGGAGATATGTCCACACCGATCGACACAGTTGCGACCGGCCGAGGCGGTACCGAGGAACGACACGGCAACCACATATGTAGCAGGGAGCGTGCAGAAGGAGGAAGACCAACCCATAGCTGACAATCCACTGCCGGCACTGGCGGGTGAACAACAACCAGAGGAGCCGACACCAGAGGAGCTGATCATAGTGGAGAAAAAGGATTATGCCACCGTGCTTCGCGATAGTCCTGGGAAAAGAGGCATTCAGCACATCACGAAGGGGAAGGAGCAGACCGGAAGTGCCTCACTGATGTCTGAGACAGCTACAGAGGAGGAGACACCTTCCAATGAAAAGAAACGAGTCAAGAGGGCAAAGTCACACAAAGCTAATAAGGCAGAAACGTCTTGGAGCAGCCAGATGGAACAGGAGCAGGAACTGGCTGCGTGTGTGTCTGCAGAACAGCCTGGAAGACAGATGTTACCACCAGAGCCCGCAACCACGACGGCAACAAACCAGCCAACAATAGCTGCTGCACATTTGGACAGCAGCGTCAGGGAGGAGCGAGACAACCAGCTTTCCTACAAGGTTTGCCGTACAGGTGAGGACAAGGGAAAGAGTAACTCGGAAGAGGGTGGAACGTCAGAGCCTGTGCAAAGGACCGGGTACCAGGCGGCGGGTGAAGGTACTGTCGTCAGTCCGCAGAAGGTTACAACGGACGGGGCTTCAACTGCGCGACGTTCTGTGCGTGACCCTCGGCTCCAAGTTCGTGAAATGCAACAGAGTTGCAAAGATAGTGGTCCGTCGACTGCCGATTAGGGCGCAATGGCGAACGGGGGAAAGCAACACACTCAGTTGGTGCGGAAAGATGCAGAATCGGGTTCACCGCATCTCACGGTGCAGGACTGGACACGGCAGGAGACGGCGTCTGATCTCCAAGTAAGGGAAGAGTCACAGCTGCAGACTACTCAGGAGTAGGCACTCAGCCAGCAACATACACCCAGCAGTGACAACTACCCTCATTAGGATGATATATTTAAGAACAATAGCCACCATAAATGTGAATGGCTGCAGGAATATAGTGACCCAGAAACTGCTCAATACTTTTCTGCTGGTGAATAACATTGACATCTGTTTTCTACAGGAAGTGAACACATTCAATTTGGATACGCTTTACTCTTATGATTATAAGGTGAATCTCGGCGTAGAAGGAAGGGGCACTGCCATTGTATACCGGAAAGGACTTCATCTACAGAATTTTCAGATGGACCCATCTGGCCGGATCATCTCAGCGACATTGGACGACACAGTGTTAATAAATATTTACGCTCCGTCCGGAACGCAAAATAGACAAGAACGAGAGCAGTTCTTTCAGAACGCTTTAACTACACATTTGTTGTATGGTAAGGAATATTTATTAGCAGGTGACTTTAATTCCACTCTCTGTGCCAAGGACCAAAAAGGGGCGCCCAATTTTAGCATCATGCTCCAGAATTTGGTGTCGCAACTACAACTGCAGGATGCATGGGAACTAAAGCATGGGAATGAGGTGGAATTCACGTTTATTAGGAGCACCTCAGCCTCGCGGATAGATAGGGTTTATATCTCGCCAGGGATAGTTACTTCTGTACACCGAATTTGCGTTCTACCTGTGGCGTTCAGTAATTATCACGCAGTGATCTGCCAAATACAAATTGTGCTGAAGTTGCCGGACGGGGATACTGGAAGCTCAATCATTCCATTTTGGAGGATGCCGACGTTCTGGAGAAGTTTCAGACGAAATGGCAACGGCTACAATTCTCCTTTTGCAATGCATCTAGGAAGAGTGACTGGTGGACTGTAACGGCAAAACCGGCTATTCGTTCATTTTTTAAACAGATAGGAATTCTGAAGGCAACGACAAGAAAGGAGCGTTTACATTTCTACAATGAAGTCCTATGGGACTTGTATACGAAGCAACGGGAAGGTTAGGATGTAAATGTCAAGATCAAGCAGGTGAAAGAAACTATCAAAATGCAACAACTGCAGCATCTGGATGGATATAAAATCAGAGCAAAGGTTCAACACCCACATGAGGAAGAATGGAATTCCTTTTACTATTTTGCAAAGGAACGAAAGAAGGGGCGTACCCGATGCCCACGTACACTTCAAGATGTGAACACTGGAAACACATTTACAGGTACCAGGTCTATCCTTCACCTTATAGCAGAACACCTTCAGACTTTATTTCACAAGGGATCAGATGAAGGTACCCCACCGCGGTATGAGGCGTGGCCGCTGTTTACAACTGGGGTTACCCAGGAAACGGCCGACTTACTCACCCGAACCATTACAGAACAAGAAGTATTAGAAGTCATACAAAAAACCAGTAAACATACGTCTCCAGGTCCTGATGGCCTTTCCTATGAATTTTATAGGACCTGTTGGCCCATTATGAAACGTGAAGTGATGGCAGTTTTGGTGGAGTTGTGGGAAACAGCGCAGTTTCCCGAAACGTTTTCAGATGGAATTATCACATTGTTGCCAAAGACAGCACAGCCTACTACTATGAAGGATTTTCGCCCAATAACATTGTTGAATACTGACTATAAGATATTTACCAAAGTCATAGCAAACAGGTTGAAAGAAGCGTATACAGAGATAGTACACTGCAACCAAGCGGCGATCTCGAAGCGCAATATTATTGTTACGCTGGGAAAATTGCGCGATGTCCTCATACATTTGCAAAGGGAACAGCAAGTGGCGGCCTTGATAAGCTTGGATTTCCAACAAGCATTTGATAAAGTGCAACATGCGTATTTATGGCAATGTTTAAAGGCGGCGAAATCTCCAATGCACGTGATTAAAATTATACAAGGCCTTTATGGTACAGCAAAATCCCGGGTGTTATGGAATGGCTGGCTTTCCATTCCAGTACGAATAGGCCGGTCAGTGCGTCAAGGTTGCCCGTTATCAATAGGGCTTTTTTCTATAGCGTTAAACCCCCTACTTCAAAGACTGCAAGATACGCTACATGGGGTTACTGTGTACAATGAACGCTTTAAAGTCATTGCTTATGCGGATGATGTCACAATTGTAGCGACAAACAATCACGATATGGCAGCCCTACGGAATGGATTGGAGATCTATACCAGGATGTCGGGTGCAACGTTAAACGTACACAAATCTGAGATATTATTGATTGGACAGTGGTTGGAACCAGTACAAACACTGGGAATGAAATGTACTACCACCACCAGGATACTTGGTATCTCTTTTATGGGAGATATGGAAGCCACTATAGTTTACAACTGGAGAGAGAAAATCAACCACTTGCGATACTCTTTATTGTTGGAGAGGGCTCGGAACCTGAATTTGATGCAGCGAATTTGGTACATACATATCTATGGTCTCAGTCAAATTTGGTACTTAGCGCAGATACTGCCAATTCCGAAACGTGAAGCACAGAGACTTGAGCAACTGCTTGGCTATTTCTTATGGACTGGGAAAGCCTACAGGGTGAGCAGAGAACAGTTACGATTGCCGCAATCCAAAGGTGGATGTGGACTGGTGGACATCGCCAAGAAATGCATGGCTTTATTAGGCAAAACTGCTGTCAGATCACTGGGTGGTAATGGTTCATCGATAGATGGGAGTTTCTGGCAGGATCAGATACAGCACGCTCAGAGGATATATCCGGGATTCAAACCCATTGTTAACCATCTGAGAAATCTGCTGGACTCCAGTGCTGACCTCACAGTTTTTGAATCAACGAGAAAACAGTATCAGCTGCTCAATACATCGCAGTGTACACCCAGGATTGAAGAGAAAGAGAATAGAGAATGGAAACTTATATGGAAGAATCTCTTTAATAAAGTTGTTCCTACTGATTGGCAAGAGACAGCATATGAAGTATTAAACGAGACCATACCAACAGCGGAGAAATTGTGGCGACATGGCCGTACAACATGTAACAGATGCCAAATTTGTTCACAAATAGACAGCTTGGAACATAGGATTGCCTCTGGCAAACAGGTGCATAATATCTGGATGGTGCTCAGAGACTTTATTGGAAAATGGTGTCCGCCGGAGTTTCCACCATGTCTTCGAAGGCTACAGAGACTGGAATTCAGTTTTAAAGACACGGCGCTCTACAGGTGTGCGATCTGGTTGGTAATGGGAACGTTACACTGGATAATGCAGAAACATCCTGGAAATGTGGCATTACAGAGGGAATGGTGTGAATTCCTGCAAAGGGAACGTTGGAAGCTAATCACAGCGGGGCTCAGTGATTCTATGGAGCCTTATATCATCCGATTTGAGCTCCATTACACTGGTTCCGAAGTCAACTTCCATCCCAACATCTAGACTGGCTGCTTTCATGGAGCGCAGACAATCTTTAGCAAGATCAATTTGCTCGCCACAAGTTGCTCAGAACAGTGTTCCTTCAGATAGTTAGGCAATCCTTTGCAAGGAGTATCCGCTCAGATGGACGCAAATGTAAGAAAAAATAGACTGGCTATAGAAGCTCAATACTGTAGCCTCAAATACTTCAAACAAAATTTGAAAAATTGGCACCTTCTTAATCCACTTTATCATATTTCTGAGTGTTTTAATTGTAATCTTAACACTGTACTTTTAACTGTATTAGCTTGACTTAGGTTGCAAACAACAGTTGATTGTAGTTTCTATGACTTGAAAGAAAATAAAAAACAACACCAGATGTTAAAATTGGCGTTAACAAATGTGACGTAACAATTGTCACAGCGCTAACAAAGCTGTGCATCTCACCAACCTGTCTTCGGAAAATGTTAACAAATACGTATTAACGCCCAGAGACTTGTAAATATTCCAGCTAAAAAAAAGAAGAAAAAAAAACAAAAAAAACAGACTTTCTAACATTTTTGGACTCTTTGAGTCGGTAAACGGTAATTTCTGACATGTTTTTCTATTGTATGGTGGAGATTTTATTTGAAACCTTATACGGTTTAAGTCGAAGCAGCAGAAAATATAAATATGAAAAATCCAAGAAAGCGTTGCAAGGTCTACCTTTGGCAAAGGATTTAGTTAAGCCTGCAAGACTTACTCTCGAGGGTTTCATCCAGTTCAGCAGAAATTTTAGAAGGATACAGAAGGATTACGTTGTGGGGGGCCTCGTTGTCCTCCAATAAATTATGGAACGGGATTTGACACAGAAGTAGAGGATTAGGCTTCGCCCGTACGTGATCAGAACCGAGATGGAAGCTTGAGTTACTTTACAAAATCAACCAACAATATAGCACACATATAGTTATTGCCATTCCATTTAGCGAGTAACGTCCTTTATAGAGAACTGTCGTACTTAACAAAGGTCCACAGTGTATTCTCCATCGTGTTAATAAAATATTATTGAACTTAACAAAACTATTGGCAAATGATTAATGTTAGCTGGTGTCATTTGAGTACTTTATTGTAGAACTCACGGGTTTGGCCGGTTTATTTCGTAAACAAACCTAAGCCAGCATATAGTGACTTTGTCTAGTTTGTACTGTCACGTCGCTCAGTTTATACTGTCACTAACTTCACCTTCTTCGATTTCAATGAGACTTCATTTACATTAGTGTGAACTAATTCAACTTCGCTTGCCATTTTTCCTGATATAGCGCCAAGTTCCATAGGTATACTGCAGTATATTCTTAGGATGGTTCATCCGATGTGGAGTCGAACGCAGGACCTCTCTTAATCCCTTGCAGTAGAAATATACTCTACCTCGCAATTGATATTAAAACCTCTCTAGGAAAATAGGCTTTATGTTGCTTCAGAAAGACACCGACTGACTCGCGAGAGCGCTTCCTTATTTAGGAGCTGGTTGGAGATTCAGAAAGCTATAGAAGCGAAACTTCTAGATGATTCGCGTTACCTGACGATAGTGCCTGCTTTCGGGGCAGTGTTTGCAGATGTATATCACAAAAATTTAGGCTAAATCATTAACAAATTCATTAATATTAACAATTAACATCAAAAACATTAAAGTCACCAACAAATTGCATTAAAACATGCAGTTTAAATAGAAGTAATATTTTTTGCGGTTAGAATATTTTCAAAAGATTCTTATAACTTATATCTGTTTAATGCCCGATTTCACCAACAGATGTTAAGACTTTACACGACTTTAGCAATAGTTAAAACAAAAATTGCATTTCACCAACAAATGTTAGCGTAACACTAGTGTTAAATCTCTTGTTAAACTAACACGCCAAATTTCTGATGTTAAGTCCTTAACAATTGTAAATAATCAAGATGGTGAGCATGAACTCAGCTGTTGATGTCGATTTGAGATATTTAAGGCCGTCTAAATGGCATTTGCAATAGAGTACGGCCTATGAGGAGAAATTATTTTGAGGAGCTATCCGAAGATCTTTTTTTTTTTTCGGAGGTATAGAATGTCGAAACAAGTTGCTATGAAGGTTACTGCAGAAGTACAAGAGAGGTTAGAACATGCATCGAAAGGATTGTGCCGATCTCGCCTTTGCTTCGAGTATTAATGAGTTTGCGATTTTATAATTCACTGAATAATGTGGATAACATACTGTCCACCTACCGTCTTGAAACGTTCAGGTCACTCGTCACTTGTACTTCTTCGCACCTCGTTTTAAATTTACGTAATAGGTTTCGTGTTTCTAGTAATGACACATGCATTTGAATTAAGTTTGTTTCCAATTTTTTCCCACGTGACATCTTTCTCTTTTACATTCACCGCATCCGTCCTATTTTCCACGATATCGTTATACTTCGTCACCAATTCAATTAACAATACTTTCTCATTTTTGAGAAATTTGTTTCACGGCTTTTGTTTATGATTTTGTTTATCCGCCATTTTTAGCTGTGTGCAGACTGCGGTGCAGACGAAAATGAAAACAAAAGCACATCGCAGTCATCCACAGCCTTCTATAGCTGTAATATTAACAAGTTTCTTGGCGTTAGCACGTGTTTGTTAATATTTCAGAAAACAGGTTGTGAAATGCAAGAAATTATTAGCGCTTTTACAATTATTACATTACATTTGTTAACGTCGATTTTAGCATCTGTTGGTGAAATCGGGCATAAGTGTAGTATAATCATAATCAATGACTTAGTATTGCGATATTACAGTAGGCGGCGCTTGATACAGATTCAGGAAAGTCTATGGAAATAAGAGGATCTTGCGCCGAACATTATATTCAGATAAAAGGTGATGTATTTATTTTATTAATTACTTCCTTCGATTGAGGGTTGCCTTATAGACCATCAATTAATTAATTTATGATGATGATGATGATTTTATTTTAATATACGTCCTCCAAAGTTAAGTCATATCGGACGGTGAATGGAATGGATGAACTGATGCTCAAATGACTCCGGGGTCCATGGCGCTTAGAGTTACCCGACATTCGTCTTACACGATAAGGGAAAACCCCGGAAAAGCCTTATACAGGTAACTCACCCTGACCGAGATTCGAACTCGGGACCTCTTGAACGTGAGGCAGACATGCTACCACCACGCTACAAAGGCGGGCTATGATGATGATGGTGATGGCTGTGATGATGATGATGATTATTATTATTATTATTATTATTATTATTATTATTATTATTATTATTATTATTATTATTATTATTATTATTATTATTATTATTATTATTATTATTATTATTATTATTATTATTATTATTATTATTATTATTATTATTATTATTATTATTATTATTATTATTATTATTATTATTATTATTATTATTATTATTATTATTATTATTATTATTATTATTATTATTATTATTATTATTATTATTATTATTATTATTATTATTATTATTATTATTATTATTATTATTATTATTATTATTATTATTATTATTATTATTATTATTATTATTATTATTATTATTATTATTATTCTTATTCTTATTCTTATTATTATTATTATTATTATTATTATTATTATTATTATTATTATTATTATTATTATTATTATTATTATTATTATTATTATTATTATTATTATTATTATTATTATTATTATTATTATTATTATTATTATTATTATTATTATTATTATTATTATTATTATTATTATTATTATTATTATTATTATTATTATTATTATTATTATTATTATTATTATTATTATTATTATTATTATTATTATTATTATTATTATTATTATTATTATTATTATTATTATTATTATTATTATTATTATTATTATTATTATTATTATTATTATTATTATTATTATTATTATTATTATTATTATTATTATTATTATTATTATTATTATTATTATTATTATTATTATTATTATTATTATTATTATTATTATTATTATTATTATTATTATTATTATTATTATTATTATTATTATTATTATTATTATTATTATTATTATTATTATTATTATTATTATTATTTACGTTATCCAAGGATATATTATGTCAGACGATAAATGAAATGGGTGAAATGGTGCTTAAATTCGCCCACGTTCCATAGAGTTTAGAGTTGCCCGGCATTTGTCTTTCAGGACAAGCGAAAACCCCGGAATAAACCTCATCCATGTAACTTACCATGATCGATATTCGAACTTTGGACCTCTTGATCGTGAGGCAGACATGCCACCATTTACGTCTACCGAGGCGGCCTTTATAGAAAAAGTATAGTCATAATAATCATGGCTATTAATCATAGATTTTTGTTAAAAGAACAGCATTTGCCACATTTTATAATCTGATTCTCCTATATGTGTTCCTGTACGCAAGATTTTTATTGATATAGCTTAACTTCCCAGAATAAAGCTTAATATATGTTGCTGTTAAATTTCGATACCAACAGACCAACAGCTCTAATAAGTATAAACGGTGTAATAAGACATTAAATCACGCTCCGTAACATATGGGAATGCTAAATTACGACCTACAGCAACAACACAAGTAACCCACAAATTAATTTTATCGTGCAGAAAAAGTAATTACTAGAAGGCATAATAAAATTATGGAAATAAGTTTTTCTCACATTACAGTTGGAGGAATATCTGCTTCGTCCAATCCAATTTACTCTCGCTGATACATTTCCAAATTAAAATCTGGAAACGATACAAATAGATGACAGTACTGGAGACTATCGGCTAGAGTCATTTCTGTTCTAAGAATTATACTTAGAAGATTCAATCCCATTCGATGTTTTAATTTTTTCTTCGTCGAAGGCATTCAAATGTGGCGTTGCTTATCGGCAGACAAAAAACGCAAATAAAGAATTCTTGAAACATATCTTTCAGCCGCAGTTTTAAGCCTAATGGCTTCACACCAGAAGCCTTCATCATGAATTTTGTTACTAAATATATTTCCTAGTTTTCCAATAGAAAGTCAGAAACATCCGAAACTGATGTTGAAGTTCTGCAATAGCAGATTTCTCCTTTAGTAATTCCAAAGGATGGGATTGGAATGGATTGGATTGGATTGTTCGGAGGGGATTCATCGCCTCATCCAGACTGGTCTTTTGTACCTATAACTAAGTGGGGCACCCCCGGGAGGGAGAATGAGGCGAGAGGAGACAAAGGGCCGCCGCCGTCTCCAAGGAGCCACTACAGTACAGAGGACGAGGTCCCTACCCTTTACCAGATAGAAACCCCCCGGTGGTGGATTTAGGATAATCGTCATCCCATCTTCCGTGGCCTCGAGACAGTCACAAGACCCATTCAAAGACCCGAGGCCGCCTACCCAGAGCAGATTAGTCCAGGCAGGTACAACCAGCATCTCGCCTGCCTCTGTTCTGAATCGGCTCCCTTGGCCGGCATGAAGAGCGCAGGCCGTCCCGTCGGAGGAAAAAGCGTTTTCCGCAGAGTATATCATGCCACAATGCACCCCCAAGACTCCCGCCGACACTTCCACCCTGAAAGAAACTACCAGATGAGGGATGATATAAAATGATAATGGAGGCGAAGTGGAGGGAGAGGAAATTTGGTGGATGTAATTAACATACCCAGCATTCACCTAACGACCCGGAAAAGCCCAGAGAAACCATGGGTCGGGTAGGTTGGCCACGGGAATTGAACCCAAGCCTCCCGGATGCGGGACACAGACAAAACCACCTGAGCCATCCCGCTAGGTAATTCCAGAGGAAGTTAAGATAACTTTGGACGTATATGGTGGCTTAAATTAATCCTGGGAGGAAAAAGCTGCATCTTTCGCAGAACAGATGAATTTTCAGAAATGTACATTTAAAGCTCCTTAGCTACTCGTTTATGAAATTTATTAAACACCTGCATAATATTCTGATCCTATTACTCACCGTTACCTGTGTTTACATTCTGAATCTTTGTTTTTAGTAACACTGCAAACTCTAAATCAAAACAGGTGATAAATAAGGAGGTAAATGGATGTAAACTCCAAGTTCACAACACGTTTAAAAAATTACTTGTATAATATTTGCTTTGAAAGGAAAGAGTGATTTCTTTCAACTCAATCAGGATTCCAGGATGTTCAACTTTCTCTCCTTGGAATAGGAAGCCCACTCTCTTAAAACCATTTACCACCGACTCAGAAAGGTAAAATGCCTTTCGTTGGTTAATTGCTGAATATGGAATATAATTCCGTAGAAAAGTACCCGTCAAGGCTTTTAGAGGCTAACTGAAATTGAAGTCTTAAACACTGATAATGATATAAAATTCTTTTTATACACATGATTCTAGCTAGTGAAGGAGTTTCTGACAAATGCATTAATTGCATTAATTGCAATGCTTCTTTTTATCACAAATTAATCTACGAAATTCATGATATTATACCTTCCGAAGGGCTGGCCCTTGATAAAAGATGTATTTCTCTGAGCATATAGTCAAGATTTAATGGCATTTATTGCATGTAAGAGCACTAAGTGCAGAGAATAAAAATGCATTTTGCATTAATTAGATTTGAATTATTTTATTTCAAAAACGTAAAAATCGATTTACCTGTAGAATTACTTTATTCTCCTTTCACTATATCTGTGGCATACGGAAGGATATTTTAATGCGTGCAACATCTCTAGATTCATATACTGACATATAGAAAAAGCTTCCGAACCCAATTATTACTTACCCCTGTTATTAAAGAAGTTCCTGAAACTGGCCACCACCGTTGTCCATAGATGACTGATACTCACACGTCGTAATTCACGTTAGGAAATGCCAGCATTTCTCCCTAAGCGGAGAAACAGTTACAGGCCCAATTCACTTCCAGTCAACAGTTGACTCCAATACATACGTATATAAAATCCCACCATTATTTAGGGAATTATCAGACAGGGAGCGTGATTTTGTCTTTTTAACAAGACTTTATAATCGCTCATATAACGAACCTTTCGATGACAACAAAAATTGAGAATATCTTTCA
>JAUKNK010000023.1:0-12500 GCA_030765055.1 Mantis religiosa | reverse complement strand
CATGGAGCGCACAAGGAAAAGAAGGTAATTTCTTCAAGAGTGAGAAAGAGAAATTACAATACTTAGAGCTTTTCAATGTCAACTGAAGTATTAATTTTAATGCTATGAAGTAGCATCGCTCATTTTCGTGGTTGTTACAAAATACTAGGCACCATACAACTCAACTACTTTGAAACATGTGACAGAAAAGTATATGCGCACCTGCTGGGATGGCACGTGTAATTATATCACTAGGCAACAAGCAACAAACTGTTAATGAAGGAGGGTACGTTTCGTATCGCCATTCAGGTATCACGCAACCTAACATGGTGCAGCAAGAAGCCTCAGAAAGGATTTAGCGTATATATTGTGTCAGTTTAGAGCTTCCTTCGCACAACAGGTCCCATGAAGTTAAAAACAGGCATTAGCATATTTGTTCAATTTTGCAGAAATTTGTTAGCTGTCCAGAAATTCATATATCATCTTCATCAACATTTTGTCGCAGAAAGTGGGTTTTGGTGGTCCAAACCACGACCTTTGGACGAATCTGTCAACACTGTTTCGGTGCTTAACCTGGGCAAAAGCGCGAACAATCCTGGTTTAATTCTGCTACTGCCCAACGGAGACCTCCTGAAACTTGAGCAATACCCACTATATCACCATATCTACATAGAGGTCATTTCGTGTGTGTCTGTGGATGTCAACATAAATCTCTTGCTACTACACACTACAGCGATTTTGACAAAATTTGGAACACATATCCTATACGGAACACATATCCTATACGATAGCTTTGAGAACTCTCAACATGAATGGTCCTATGTTCCCAATAATTTTACTAAATGAAAAGTTAGAATTATTCCCTTCGTTCTTTTATTGGTGGTGATGCAAAGCGACACTACTACAGAAAACCAGGCTTCAAAACTATTAAATGGGAAGCACTATGAGGGGATTGTTAATACGAATGGGAATTGTGAGTGACATATTCTTCAGAACAAAATCAGAACAAAATCAAAACAATGTCATATCATAAATAAGCATACTTAACGGACAAGCACATGGATAGTGATTAAGAGGATTTTCCTGCAAATTTTCTAATACGTTTGTAACATATCTTATACGTTGTGTTATTGGGGTTGTGTCATAAAATCTATCTGGTAGAGTCGAGGGGGTGTAAATAGATTGACGCGGTCAATTTTGTTTTCTCAATATTATAAGTTTAAGTGTTGCTCTTGTCAGTTGTATAAGGTTGGTAATGCAAATTATCATTCCTCATATGTATACGATTCGACATATGCATCTTTTACAAAATTGTTGAAGCCCCGATAGCGCCACTACTGCACAAATATTTCACAATCAATATCCGAGATGAATGTGCTTTCCTATTAAGTTAACCAGGAATAAAGATATTGCCAAACAATTTCCTGTCATTCTAAAATATGATAAAAGATTCTTGGCTCTGAACAGATGTCAGTCATTAATCATTATTGCCCAGAATTTTAGCTTTTATTTCACCTAAAAGAACCTAAATAAGGGTTTGACGCCTAAATTAACCTAAACAGCTGCTTTCCCTTTTTGAAACCATGATATTTCTCATTTTCAAAATTAATTTGGAAGGTCATAAATTGTGCAGTAACGGAGGCTTTACGCACTTTGTGGTCAGCAGAGAATCAGGATAGGAAGTTCCTTTTGGTAATGACAGACAGTGCTGCCTACATGCTGGTGACCGTGAACGTTCTACAGTCCTTCAACTCGGCCATTATGTATGTTACATGCTTGGCCCACGGCCTGCAGCGCCTTGGGCAGGAAATTAGAAGCCACTTCAATGATGTGAAAAGTCTGGTATATTAGGTCCAGAAGTTTTTCTTAAAAGCTTCAACAGGTATACAATTGTTCAAAGAAAAACTACCAGAACCCCACTTCCACCTGAGCCGATATGCGTGCTGTGTGCTGCCGTTTACTTTGCCGAGCACTTAGAGTACATACAAAACCTCGTCAACGAATTCGATGAAACAGAAGCTTCCTCCACTGCCAAGGCTAAAAGATCACTCAAACGCTGCACTCCAGCAGTTTCCCTTGCTTATATTAACACGCATTTTAGTTTTATACCAAAAGCTTACTCTCCAGTTGGAAAGTACAGCTTTGCCACTGAAAGATGCTCTAGATATCATTGGCAATGTTCCGAGGAAAAAAAAACACCTGGAAGATTCGGAGGTGCATGTTGTTAGAAGCTGCAGATGATTATTCAACGATATCCTGGTTTCGAAGACATGAAAATCATAAACTTAGAATTGCAGGGAGAAAAGTATACAGGAAAGCTACCTCTAGAACCTGCTGCACTGGCATCAATAGTCTTACGCTGCAATGAATGCCATGTTCTGTTGAAAGAAGGTTTCCGCCATAAAAGAATGTGTTGTGTGGCAATAGGAAATCGTTTATCCCGGATCTTTTGGGTATATATGTAACTATCTACTGCAATGTCAAAAAATAACCTACAAAGCAAACACTAAACTCTATTTTGTGTGTTCTTTGATGAAAATCATTGATAATGTATACCTGTTTTGGTGAAATAAGTTTATAAATAAATATTACAAATAAGTGTCAGTAAAATAAAATTATAAGTACGTGTATTGCTAAACAAGCAAAATATTAAAAATTCTTATTTTAATAAAGAAAACCATAAAAAATATATTTTAATAAAGGAGAACCTAAAAAATCTGTTTTAAACAAATGAAAACCTAAAATGAAGGAATATTCTAGCTAAAAATCCGGACCATTCTAATCACATACGAACCGGGCGCAATAGCTTCGCGATAGCTTGTAATAAGTTGCATTTGAGATCTACTGAGCTCCAATCTCATCTTCCATTCTACCGTTCGAGTTTCTGTGGCTTTTCCGAGTCCGTAAGTGAATTAGGTTGGTTTCTTATATACCACGATTGCATTTTCATAATTTATTTCATTCCCTTATTTTCATCTTTCAGGTGTGCCTTGAGGTCTCATGACACTAGCATGTCTCTAGTGTTCCGCTGCGTAGAGTGTCGCAGCTTCGAGTCCGGCCTGGGGCATTGATGTGTTTATGTGTATAATGTATATGTGTAAAAAGTACAGAAAACAAACGGTAATCAAATTGAGTATATATGTTTTCATAAAAAACGCAGCTGACGTGGATGCATGCCCTAGAGGACTATTTGCTCAACGAGTCATTCATCGTTCTCTCTAGGCAGCTCCAGCAGTACGAGGATTTCCAAACTTTGTAGTATTTGAGATGTCCGTGGGTCCCACTCTGTGGCCTGTGAGCTTCTGTGGTTCTTTCACCTCAACTGTTCTTCCAGCGTGGTGCTAAACATATAGGTCACAGAGCGCGAGGTGTTCCTCCTTGTTGTGTAACCTGAAACTCTACACATATCGTAAGTAATCTGCTTCCAGGTTTCGGTATCTCTCCTATTTGTACAAAATAGACAAATGCGCCGTCCCAACTGCCGAAAAGAAACTGTAATTCTACAGCTAGGCCTCCTATGACGTTTTTATTACTTTCTGTGCTTAACTATTATTAATCATTGAATCACATAGGAATATACACAGATAATATAACAAAAGAATGAACTGTAGTTCATCTGAAAGGAGGATGATGGAAAAATGTTTCCTTGTAGGGAATATCAGTAATCAGATTTATTAGATCTCCGAAGATGTTGATATGTACTCGGAAATCCATGTTGAATAGTGAAAACTATTATTATTCAGTTATTACTGTACTTAATGTACTGTTTCAGGTAATGTAAGACCTCATTTATTTATTAAATGAAGAATGTCTGAGCCAACAGGGTAAATTGCAAATCACAACAGAACAGGAAACATATACCTTCTTTGAGGCACACTTTGCAATTCACTAACTTACGTATCTCTTGTTGTATAGCGTTGCTATATTCTTTCGATTCCTTTTGATGCCAAATCCGTGTAGAAAGGAGTTCGTTCTTTAAAGGGGTTTTTGAGGTGAACAACCAAGTGAACTGTACAGAAAGGTTGATAAAATCCTTTAGAAAATCGGTGTTTCTTTTGAAATGGACTTCACTGCACGGTAGTTTACGTCGCTTAATCCGTCTTTTCACTGAAAGAAGAATGGAGATCTTCAACAAGTACATAAGGGATCTGTAAAACGAGAGATGACGAAAATAAGGCGCATGTGCCACTTACAGGGGTTTACATAAAAGCATCCGGAAAGCCGATTTATGTGGTGTTTAAAACAATGAAACTCTTAATGAAATTGCGTTGCTTCAGGTTCACAACTGCTGAGATGTGATTACAGATAGAAGCTTATATAAGTAGAACTGAATGAACAATGTAGAGATGTTACGTTATGCTTCATTCTGACCAAGAGAGTGATCCTTTTCATGTTTAACATCATTTCATTGTTACACGTATACAGGACTTTTAATGTAGGCTACGGTATGATGCATAACACCACTTGTCTAGCACTTGAGAAAATAAATCATTTCCTCTAGTACTTCCGTAGAAGCTTATGATTCCTGCTTCGAAAAATTTGCCTGACCAACAAGGTATTTAAATTTTACATAAGAACCTTTAACTTAGTAGCAATTGACGATGGTCACTAGGTCCTACCCAAAATCTTTTGCACCATGTTAAATTTTATTAATATGGAAGATACACAAAGTGGTCAGGCAGGTACCCGTTGTCATCTTTGTTATAAGAAAGAGAATGTTTTGACTCCCTTCTGCATACATTAACTGTATGGAAACAAATGACCCTTGTAGTTATGAGAACAAATAAACATGTTTGATTGTTTAGTATATGTTGTTTTATGCGTTTGTGTGTACCATTGTGTGACATGTTATTTGGTGTAAATTTTGTGATTATGGTGTTATCATTACTGTGTTAGTAATCCTTGGAATGAAGGCTGCTTTTACTAGACACCTTCTCAATTGCACGTGTACTACGTTAGTCCTTCTTCTAAGACCTGACACTCGCTTCAGTGAGACGACTAAGATCATTAACTTCATGACAAACTTTGAAATGAAGGCTCGGTAATGTAGCTTCATAAAAATGCTTAGCTTAGAGTTCATAACTTTGTATTACCCCCGAAAGTGTAAGAAACTGGATAATGTATGTTTCCATACAGTTTTTGTTTCACATCCTGACATTATTGCTGGAACCCAGCACCATTAAAACTCGTAATTCTCAAATGGAGAACGATCACGGTAATACCCTCAATGTGGCTACCTTCATTTGAAATTTTAACCACGGTGAATTTCATTCTGCTCCCCTTTCCGACCTTTATTTACGTAGAGCGCCCTTTCACTGGCTTCTCTGTTCCGGAGGTCTTCATTCGTTTGAGCTATATATACAATTTTATTGCATTCGTTTACTGCGTTTAGTTTATTAAACTAAAATAGTACGGAACATCCTTCGTGACGGCATTTGCCTTTAGTCTCTCAGTGCACAGGAATCATTTACACATAAAATTGCTAGACATTAAAGAAAAGGCAGTTATTTTAGGCAGAGCTTTAAATTTCAGGAGCGTTCTATTTGCGATGTAGCTACATGTTTATGACGAAGTTCCCTTTGTGCAATGTAATTTGAGCGCCGTCCCTAGTATCTTGATCTTTAATCAGCCTACTGCCAGTAGCTACGGTTGTGATCTAGGTGACTGTTTTCTCTAGATGTGTGTGGTGAGTATGACGACAGACATCACTTAAATTGGCTAATCAATTTAATGGAGGCTAATAGCTGAGCTATTTGAAGCGCTTTTTTGAGAATATAGATTTAACTGTTTTTGAAACCTACTAGGAAACTATCGCTGTACTGACAGCGCTAGGCACCTGAAAATTTAATGATATAATATCTGCTGTATATAGAACATGTGCACAAAAAATCTGCAGCAGATTAGAACCGTAACGTCCAAAAGTGAAGCCTGGAAAGTGCCACATGCGACCACTAGCAAGTAGCTATTGGGCATTTCTCGTCAGCTCTCTGCCGGCGCTCCTTAGTTATACCAAGTGTAGGCCGCTACCCATCAGGGGTTGACAAGCCCTCCCGTATAATGCCCTGTTGTTATGCCTATATGTTCCTACGTATTCTGTATTCAATTTAGGGAACTTTCAGCAATACTCCGCCCCCGATTTTTGGCACAGAGGCCTCACATAGAGCAGAAATGACAACATTAAACTCTCAAACGAATATAGGTATGAGCATAGGAATAGTTCCCTTGTTAGCATGAGAAACTGTAACCAATATTTGGTAACATTTGACATATCATTATGGTTTGAAAGTAAAGGTTTTCTTTAGAACAATGAGAAGTGCCAGTTGCAGTGAGTCACCCTTGTAAGGGCGGACAATATACTTACACAACCCAAGCCCGAACTTCAGGTGCTACGAATTGCCGATTATTGACCACTTTAAAATACTTCTGTAAGACTGTACTCACTAAAAAGTGTAAATGTTAGAAATACATGCTCCGTGGTCAACATCCTATATGTACTATGGTTCTACACCAATGTTCCCACATTAGATTGGTTGAAATTTTTCTCCTTCCCTTATCAAACTCTATTCTTACTCTGTAGCTTGCTAAACTCTAAGGTCTCAATTATATTCCTAACCTATAGGACTTCATTTTACGTGTGTTTTTGCAGATATATTTGACTTCTGAATATAATCGACATTTATGAATGCCTTAAGGTCAAATTAACTCCTACAAATATAGTGAGGAATTGGATTTTAATTAGCTTGGATTTAAGCTTGTAGTGTTTCTGTTGGCTTGATTTAATATCAACCCTAATTGCCTCTACTTAAACTGACATACTAATTGCTTTTCTTTGTTAAGGAGATTGGGTAAATGCTTCTGATTCACTGACAAAGATGTTAACGTTTGTGACTTAGATTATGCGTTGATCTTAACACATAAGAGTAGCCACTGCAATTATTTAACTGCCCCAATGTCTTCATTTTACCATTATTAATCCAATGAATTAATAACTCCGGCAACAAAATTCCTGGAGTAGGTATTAGAAAAGTAAACAGGAAGATAAAATTATGTACAAGAGCTAATATTTTAACATGGTGTTTCACAACAGCTACCTAATATTCTGTGCTTATGTGGAAAAAGTGGTGATTTTGTTAGTATTTTAAGTTTCATACGTTAATCTGTACATATCAAAAATAGAAGACATATTGCATTGTAGATCTCAACGAAAAATACATTTCTGTGTATTTAAAATCTGCACAATACATGAAAAGTACCTATACTGTATAACAATTTAAAAGGCAGCTTCATGAACCCACGATACTGAATATATTATGGTGGAATTCTAACGCAACCCACTGTCCGTAAAATTCCACGTTACCCAGTAGGTAACTCAGGCGGTAGGGTGTGTGGCCCTCGTTCCAGAGCTCGGGAGTTGAATTCCCGTAGGCAATATTCCTGACTCATAGGTTTTCTCGGCAGTTTTCGTGGTGTTAGGCGAATTTTGGGACATGTGATTACATTCCCGAATTTTCTCTCCCTCCATTTCACCTCATCAATTCCACCTTCCACCTAGGTTGGCTATTTGAGTGTTGATAACCTACGGCGGAGTTTTGACGTGCGTGATAGGGAATTTATCATTTATCTTTGTCCTGTTTGGAGGACGTCTCCAAGTCCCGGAAACCTAGGGATATGTAGATCCGCAAGGTGGAAGGCGAGCCGGTTGCACGAGCCGGTGTAAATCTGTATCTACTAGGAACATACTCTTTGCCGTCGTTCCTCCAATACCATATTTAATATGCTCTAATCTTACAATTGCCTCCCATGAGACGCACCACAACAGGCATAGGCAAAGGAGTTCCCTAACAATAAACTTAGGTTTACCGCAGTATAAAAACATCGCCATAGGTACAAATCGTAAGTTATTCCTCGATTGTATTACGCTTTCTTCTTCTTTCGAACCATACATAGGTCATATTTCTCCCTCTCATAATGTTGGACGTTTCAACGTCTTGATTCCAGACCATAGGCTTATACCAGATCGTTAACTCCGTGGTGGGGGTTGATGCCATAAGTGGCGCTTCTCATGATGTGGGTGGCACTTTGCGGAACTATACCTACAGTCGGTATTGCAACTAATTGCATTATCAATCTATAGCTAGACCGCTAACAAAATGCAGCTGGAGGCGTGGCTTACCACCACTGGAGTCCTCTAGCTTTCTCCCCTCCATCGATATTTTAGGTTGCCTCTCCTACATCGCAAGGCTGTGCAAGGAGTGCTGTGGTTATCTGTGGTTATCTGTTTAACTCGCTTTCCCTTCCACTGTTACATTCACTCTTTGCATTTTCTGCCGAATCACTGCTATGTTCCTCAAGGTTTAAAGAAACTATGATTCTATTTATTTGTTGATCGATTGTGAGGTCATGTCCGAGGTAATTATTTTCTGTTAACTTTGAAAATCAAAGCAGTATTAAAATACATGCATTTCGTGTTGCTTGCGCTCTGTCGCACGCGGGAAGGGAGGTGTAAGTCACGTGATGCTAGGATGGCGTAGAAGGGGAGAAGGCTCTCCTGGCACATGCGCACAACGACCGCAGTTTGTTTGCAGTCTATCTGTAGTATGGCTGCAGCTTGCTTCTGGCTGCCGCCACTGTTTTTGAAATTTAGGGAAGCAAACTGAAAGGAATGTAAGTTTTAAATAAAATCACCGAATTTTAATGGTCTTCCCAAACTTTGAGAAAAAGCCATTAAACACACCGCCGACTATATTTAAAACCTAAAACACCTTCACTTTGCATTACGTTTAGAATATTGAGACTATTATTTTTAACTGTCTGTGAGTAACAATTACATTTTTATTTGCTACATGGAGGAAACTAAGAAAGGCAGCGATTTGGTAATACGCATGTTATTGTTTAAATACAGCGTTTAACCATTCATTAATTCAGAGGCTACAATAAAGAAATATTTGTTTCCCTTTTATTTTAATTTACGTCCTCCAACGTTGTCATATCGGACGATGGATGAAACGGGTTAAATACGAGGCATGTTTTTTAAGTCAGCACCGTTTAGGAATTAAAGAAAGACTTGCATAGACATCGCAATCATTTTATTTTTACATGAAAGCCTGTACCTTAATCTACCTTTCTACATCATTTCCGTGAATATTGAGGCACTTGTCATAACGTGGCACCAGTTTTTGAATACCCCCACCATATAATTCTGCCGCCTGAAGTGTTAACCGCTGTATCACAACTGTTTTGACTTCGTCATCGTCTTGAAGACGCTGACCGCTCATATGTTTCTTCAAGTGCAGGAACAAATGGTAGTCGCTGGGCGCCAGATCAGGGCTGTATGGAGGATGATCTAGAGTTTCCCATTGAAAAGATTTGATGAGATCTTTGGTCCGATTAGCTACATGTGGACGGGCATTGTCATGCAGGAAAATGATACCCTTACTCAACTTGCCACGTCTTTTGTTCTGGATTGCATGGCGCAGATTGTTCAATGTCTCACAATTAGTCGCTGCATTGATTGTCTCATTACGAGGCCGAAACTCCACTAGCAATACACCTTTTCTGTTCCAAAAACCTGTGCACATGATATTCCGGGCAGAAACTGTTTTCTTAAACTTCACCTTTGTGGGTGATGATGAATGTCGCCATTCCATGGATTGTTGTTTCGATTCTGGTGTGACGTAGGCCACCCATTTTTCGTCATCAGTAACAATGTGGTCTAACAATCTTCCCCTTCATTGTGGTACCGCTCAAGGAAAGTCAATGCACTGCCTCAACGTTGGGTTTTGTGCAAATCCGTCAACATTTTCGGAACCCAACGTGAACACAATTTACGGTACTTCAAGTTCTCGGTCACAATGCGATACAAAACACTACGAGAATATTGAGGAAAGTAGTCGCTCAATGATGAAATTGTAAAGCGTCTGTTTTCTCTAACCTTTTCGTCCACTTTCTGCACCAAACCTTCAGTAACGACCGAAGCACGCCCAATCCGTTCTTCATCATGCACATTTGTGCAGCCATCTTTAAATGCTCTCACCCAT
Organism: Mantis religiosa; assembly: GCA_030765055.1. Lineage (NCBI taxonomy): Eukaryota > Metazoa > Arthropoda > Insecta > Mantodea > Mantidae > Mantis > Mantis religiosa. Next base: position 2,484 of record JAUKNK010000023.1, on the reverse strand, counting down.
TTCCTTACCATTCTATCACTCATAATGTTTTGTCCGTAAACTTCACATATCTCACGATGAATATCCATCGGTTTTACGCCTTTAGCACTAAGAAATCGTATAACAGCCCGTACTTCACAATCGGCGGGACTCACGATTGTCGGAGGCATCTTAAACGCTTGGTAACCAACGTATACAATGAAGAATCAGACTGTAATGGCGTCAGTGTGTAGACAAGATATGTAGGTAACCAGCGCGTATGCGTGGAACGCCGACCATAGCGCTGCGGCGGCGGAATCGCAAAACGGTACTGACTTAAAAAACATGCCTCGTATTACTAAAATGTACCTCGGGTACACAGAGCTTAGATTTAACCAACATTCATCTCTCAGGATAAGGAAAAGCCCCGGTAAACGCCTTTTGAGATAACTCAGCCTAACCGAGTTACTCACCCGAACTCGGGACCTCTTGAACGTGAGGGTAGGTATATGTGCTATCACTTACGCTACAGAAGCGGAGAAATGTCATTGATTTGTGTTCTACAGTAATATACAAATCATAACAAAAATGATTTCATGCCATATACCTACAGAGAATGTCAAATATTAGTTTTGTGTAGAACAACATATAAAGAGTTAAATCATATATTGAAAAACAATTTAAGTACAGATTAAAATAAAAAAAAGGTTATGATTTAAAAAACAGTGATACCTTTTAATTGCTGGTTGTACATTAAATAGATCATAATATTTTAGAATATAACTTGCGTTTAGTTATTGTTCACGATGCGTGTTTATTTGGAGTACCCTTTACTATCTATTGCCGGAGCATTTAAAATAAACAGTGACACATGAACTTTTATCGTTTTATTTTCAGTGCAGCAGTGTTATTAATGTTTTGGGGCTATTTGCAATGGTAACAAATATAACAGTATATTTACCTTAGTACTACGAAATTTATGCAAGTCTTTATATTATAATGCTATTACCACTATATGGTATTCCAAAATACTACATTTAGATGTCACTCATAAGCTACTTATTGTTGTTTCAATATACATCTGCACGGTCGAAACCTCGGACGGTGTCGTGCAATATTAATTCCAAATAGTCAGATAATGAAATGAAATGTGTAGTGTTTAACGTCCGCCTTTACTACATACGGCACCGCAGGCGGTGACACTGATGATACATGAGATGAAGATGGAGCACCGGTGGAATGAGATGGCGGGGGAAACCGGGGGTCCCGGAGAAACCCACCCCCGCGCCGTGCTGTCCATCACAAATCTCACTTTGCGGTTGCCTGGGATCGAACCCGAGCCGCCTTGGTGAGAGCCAAGTGGTCTAACCACTGAGCCACGGCGCGGCCCAAAAATAGTCAGGTAGGTATATGCAATATTGTGAGTCATCTTAGCACTAACTTAGCAGAAGATGCTCCCGACTTGAACATAATTTAATCCGCGCACTTCTTCTGAACTGCATTATCACTATGAAGAAAACTGAAATGAATGAAAATGGACGAAATTTGAGCTATTCGTCATTTGCCGAACAAAGGCCAGTGCAAACAGCCCTGTTTTATACCTCTTGAGAATGCTCTTACATAATTGAGCTCTTATCATTTTCCTATGGAAACGAAGTAATACAGGAATTAAAAAACGGTGCAGCCGAGTTAAGAACCAATAGCAAATAAACTTAAATTTGAAGTCGACAAGTCAAAAGCAAAGGACACTAATACTTAAACAGAAAGCATTATCTGCGGTGAGACATTTGATGATGACTGGAATATTTGTGTGTTACATCTAAAAAGAATGTGAGAATAAGGAATACACTACATAAACTCAAATACAAGACATTAATACTGTTATCTGTGTATATCCGAAAAAAGATTTTGAAACAAGGTAGTCCCAATGATTAAAACAAAAATTGGAAGTCATAATAGTCGGGGGCAAAGTACTTATGTCCTATTCTATATGAAATTAGACCTAATGGTTAATTTGGATTTAATATTTAATTCTTATGGTTTACAATGTTCATTGCTATATAAGTGTAACTTTTATTCTTCTATTTGGGATCATATATGCCCTTTTAATGCTAAATAATGTTTCGTTTAAATTTGGCTTATGTGTGGAGGTTGAATCCATTCTCCTGTGCAATAATCAGAAATAAACGCAAATATGTTTAAATAATTTATTGATAGAATGCTAACTAAGGGTAACATTTGCATCATTTAAATTACGGGAAATATTTCAGGACAGCTAAGATAATACTTGGTTGGTGAGGAAGTTACGAATTTGACTCACGTCCGCGGAAGATTTGCAAGCAACGAGCTGAAATTTAGTCGGAAATGAATTACCCTGCACCTGAGGTGATTCTAAATGACATTTTAAATCCTCTTCCTACAGTTCAAACCTTATTGCGGCAAGATATCGCAGCATCTATATCCAACCAGGGTGGTAATGGTTAGATATTCCCCTTTTTTCTTTCTTTTTTTTTACTTCACTTGTTT
>JAUKNK010000022.1:0-127500 GCA_030765055.1 Mantis religiosa | reverse complement strand
TTTTAGAACTTAAGTAGAGTCTGCATATAAATGAGATACAGACTTGGCTTTTATTAATGGCTTTTATTAATTTAAATTATCAGTTTATATAAGTAAAATTAACAAATAATACTTTGTTTTCATTTCATTAAGCCACACAATAATAGAGCGAAAAATGAAACGCATCTAATAATGTTAAAATAAGACCTGAAGCTTTCCTGGCGACAATGCTGAATTTCAGTTCAGTTCAGCTCAGTTCAGGCCTTAAAAATGGTAATCCGTCGATTTAAGAAGCAAAGATCAATACAGCTTGATAATCAAGTTAAGTAGTTATGTTTCTTTGACACAATTTTATATACTCACGCCATCTCCTGGTCTGGCATTTAATTTACTGAAAACAGTCTTTTGTTCATTAATGCAAATTTTGATAGTGTTTTGTCTTTTTATATATTTTTATTATATGCAGTGTTTCATTTGTGGTTATAACATTTAATAAATATGATGATATGAAACGATTTCAAATTTTCAGTTCACCTGACTTGCTGCCCGAGAAGAAATTGAACTAATAATGTTATTTATTGTATCAGAAGTTTTTTCTTCGTATCATAGTTTTGAACTTCTTATCATAGAAGCTTAGCTCCAGCTATTGAATTAGGATTTTCATGATCTCCTTTACGAATTATTCCTTTTAATGCTGGCAAGTTTTTAAAATGGTTATATCATTATTTTAATTTCAACTAATTAAGTAATTTAAAAGCAAATTAAAGCATATTCTCTTTTTAAAATTAAAAAATTTAAAGGCAAATAAAGTTATTACAGTTCGTTACGATTTGAATGAGAGTTTTTTTTGTCAGAGAAAAAATATTAAGGGGCCATATTTGGATTCCTGGAAGTGGAGTAGAGATTTGAGGGTTCAGATGATGATAACGTAATCGTACTTGATCACGCAACTCAACTATTGTTCCGCTATTTGACTATAAACATGAATGTCCATTTGATTGTATCCAGCTGGGTACTGAATGTTTAACCGCATCCAGATCCTACTGTGATCGCTTTATGATCAGGATGTATTGATTTCCTCCATTCCCGGTAAATTTGCTGACGTTTTCAAACAGGTTTGTATCCGAAAGCTGTTAACCAACCCCTTGGGAGGACCTTCAATTGACTGAAGTACACAACTCCGAAAGCTTAACAAGAAGAGAATTGTGGTTAGGTTTGCACACGCGATAGTATCCATATATATCATATACTCACACACTGGATTCGAGCGAAACTCATTTCCGAACGAATCTCTTCTAAGCATCCGTTCCTGTCGCTCCCCATCCTCTGAAATACCACTTCCCTTTCGCTATCTCGCTCTCTTTAGAGTTCTGCTAACCCTTCATGTTTCACCCCATCAGCTACCCTTCCTTCCCTTTTCATTACCGAAGGCTGCTAGCAAGTCTTTAGCTTTGTACGTCACACTACTATGAAGCAATCATTGCGAGTCGGGGGAATTTCTGAACGGGCGATTTTACCCCCTCTTGCACTGCAACGCTCGTGGCTGCAGTGGCGAAGTCTTTTATGATACTGGTAATAACAACATCTTCTGTTTCACCACCATCCAGCCAACCCTCTCTCCTCAAGTAATTTGTCTACTGTGTGCCTATGTGAAGTTGTGGATTTCAAGTGATATCTTCTTTTGTTTTTATGGGAAAATGACAGACATCCATATTGGGTCTCGAGAGCCTCTAGGAAGGTCTGTATTGATCTGCATCGTTCCCTACTCTGTTTATCTCCCCACAAAACATTTTACAGCTTCCCTAACATGTTCAGTAGCCTTTAAGTCAGGGGTAAGAATCACTTAGTACTAATCATATTGTTGTAGTTCTAACGAGGTAATCTGACTGTTAAGTCGTAAGTAAACAATGGACGCTGCTACAGCAGAAATAATTGTCCACCAAATAATTGAAAAGGATGCTAAAAGTTCGGACCATGAAAAGGAAATCTGCAAGTTGATTACAGGTTTAAGTTTAGCTCAATTAACTCCCTGGAGCCCCCCCCCAAAAAAAAAACAGCACAAAATTAAAAACTATGCAATGAATCTCACTAGATTTATCAAATAAATCTAACAGCGTTAAAGCAAAAAGTTTGCATTACTATTACGATAATTGTTACGTAATCTTTCTATTTAACGCTTAGTTATGCCGGATTACATAATAATGACGATTTAAAAATACGAGGGTGGGTCAAAAAGTAAAGCCTCCTATTCCCCCCCCCCTTAAATAAGTTATGTGAAAACTTTGAATTTGGCGCAATTCCTCAAAACTTCTTCTACAATCCGCTGCAGTAGTAACTTCTTAAGTCAACAGGTGGCAGCACTGCATCCCCTTGCAAAATAGCTTACATCGAAATTCGTATTAGACAGCGTTCTGTGATTGAATTTTTCGCTGCGGAAGGTGAAACGCCAATTCGCATTCACGAATGGCTAACAAATGTGTATAGTGATGCAACGGTGGATGCCAGCACTGTTGGACGATGGGTTCGTCGCTGTAACGAAGCTGATGAGTAGACACCATTGGCAGATGAAAAGCGAAGTGGCAGGCCGGTGACTGCAGTGACTCCATGCAACATTCAGCGAGTCGATGACATCATTCGTGGTGATTGCCGGGTAACAACAGGTGAATTGTATCGCATTACCTCCCGCAGTAAAGGCAGTGTGATGACGATTATTCAATAACTGTGTTAAAAAGTTTGTTCACTTTGGGTACCAAGAATATTAACCGCCCAAAACAAAGAAACAAGGAAAACAATAGCATCCGAAAACTTGCAGTGCTTCAATTTGGAAGGAGAGGAGTTTTTGAAAAAGAAATTGTTACTGGAGGCGAAACGTGGGTTCATTTTTTTGAAACTGAATCAAAGAGGCAGTAAATGGAATGGCATCACACAACGTCACCGAAGAAAAAATTTCAAAACTCAGCGGTCGGCAGGGAATGTTATGGTGACAGTGTTTTTGGGATGCAGAGAGTGTGCTTATGATTGATTTTTGGAGCAGGAATGCACAATAAATTCTGTCCAATACGTCGGAACTCTTGAAAAGCTGATTCCACGTCTTCGCCGAGTACGCCCAACAAAAACCATGGCGGATGTTCTTCTTTTGCATGACAATGCAAGACCACGCACCAGCAAAAATTGAGAAATTGGTATGGCAAGTCTTACTTCGCCCCGAATACAACCTTGACCTGGCACCATCAGTCTTCCATCTGTTCGGGCCACTAAAGGAAGCTCATTGTGGAATTCATTTTGAAGATGAGGAGGCTGTGAAAACGTCCGTGCGTCAATGGCTTAGGAGGCAACACCGTGTGTTTTACCACACTGGAATACATGCCCTAATTAAAAGGTGAACCAAAACTGTGGAAAAGGACGGATATTATATTGAACCGTGACAAACCAATCTTCAATGATGTAGTTTTTGAGCTATGTAAATTGGATTCAATTTACTTGACAATTAAAAGAGAAAAAATAGGAGGCATTACTTTTTTGCCCACCCTCGTACTTATTTTAATTCTACTCTACTTAATTGTAACAAAACGGTATTCTGTGAAATAATGTATTCATCATTTATCTATTTATTTGTTGCTTTAATGGTAGGAAGCAAGTGTATGATAAATGCATGTATAGGTACATGTGAAAAAGTAGTTTTTCATGAGGATCTAAACGTTAAAGGTAGAAGAATGCTATGTAGCCAACAGCAGTTCCAAAATAAAAGGCCAGGAACATCTGTATATAATCGTAAGAGGAAGTTTCACTTGATGCACTGTTACTGACAGACGTTAATATTTCATACAGTGAGGCATTTCTATTGTGTTCCTAATAGCTTAAGCGTAACACAATCATCCCTTCCATTCCTTTCCCCTCCCATCAAGCGTTCTGCATGCAAGGGCAAATTTGCAGCGTATTTGCTAATAGCTGTACATAAGCGATATTACATCTAAATATCTATCTGTTATAATTTCTGTTAAATAAAAACATATGAAATGGGATTACATCCATCAATATCACCACAGGATTTTAATAACAATATGCAACAAAACGTCATTTCAAATGATTGCATTTCGCTACGCAGCACAAGAAACCGTTGACATAATTAAATCTGATTGGATGAAACATATTTTTTGCTTGACGATGCTCTGTACTGCAAATTAAAAGTGGGAATGTTTCCATTGTTCTCGTTTATATACAGGTTGTTTCGAACCGAAACCGAATGAACACAGCTGTTTCATATTTTATAACTTAACTAGTCCTAATTCCGGTGTCGCAGCTTCGAAGTTCTCTTAGATATAATTTTATTTGTTCCATTTATAGCCCGCCTTTAACTCCAATGATCATATCGGCGGCCGTTCTCCTTTGGAACATACCGAAGGTGTTAGCCCGTATTCGTTTTCTTTTTCCTTAATCATTAGATCACACACACATTCACACTCTCATTCATACTTCCAGACTCTGGGGAAGAAGGTGAATTATCTTTGTCGGAGAAAAATCCCCACCTCCAGCGCCGGGAATCGAACCCGGGACTCCTAGCACGGCAGGCAGGTGCTCTAGTGACTGAGCTACGGAGGTATAATTTTATGCAGCATCAAATATTAAATTATTTTGTGATTAGGCATTGCAGGAAACACTGATGTGCAAACTTCAAAAGTTATTATTGTTGTTCTTGTTATTGTACCTGCCACGAAAAGAAAAACATTTCCCCTTGCTCTTTATCGGTGGCCCTAGCCTCACTTTCAAGAAATGGGGAAAAGGCAGTTATTTGCAAGAAAGTCAATATTGTCACAAGTGACTGTATTAAGTAATACTAATAATAGTTGATGTGACTTCAGTAGTACGTGTGACTTCACTCCCCCACTCCATGGCTTGTTGGTTAAACGTTTGTATAAGCTGGTTGCTCGCTCTTTCTTTCAGGGCCGTGTTATTTCTTACAAGAGTCTTCAATATGTGTCTCGTTCTGAGTCACTTTCCGCGTAGCTGGAAGGAGGCTCGGGTGATATGCATCTTGAAGCCAGGGAAAGACCCGGTTAATCCTGCCAACTGCCGCTCCATTAGCCTCCTTTCTGTTCTGTCGAAAGTGTTCGAGAGACTTTCCTTAGCCCGTTTGTCCCCCCTTCTGGGAGAAATTCAAGCCATTCCTCCACACCAGTTTGGCTTTCGTCCTGGGCATTCTACGTCAGAGCAGTTGCTGGGCGTGGTGGAGGCTGCAGCCCTGGGTTTCCAGGACAAGGCATTCACCTCGGCGGTTTCTCTGGACGTGGAAAAGGCCTTCTCTACGACCTGGCACGCGGGTCTTCTGTACAAATTCATCCAACTGGAGCTACCCACTCAAGTCCTACATCTTCTTCATTCTTTCCTAAAACATAGATTCTTCACTGTCACAGTGGCGGGAAAAACATCTACACGAAGGTCTGTCCGCGGCGGAGACCCCGCAGGTACTGTGTTATCCACGACGCTCTATAGCGTCTACGTGGCTGACCTTCCCACTGAACAGCACGTCAACATAGCACAATATGCTGACGACGTGCTGCTATGTTCAACAGACACCCACGCAGAACCTTCAACCCCATCCAACGCTATCTAATCCTCCTCCAGGATTGGTGCACGCTTTGGCGATTGTCCATTGATACGGAGAAAAGCCAAGCGATGTTGTTCACCAAGCGCCGCTTTCCCGCCAATTTCCCCACATTTACTTACTTCGGGCAAGGGATCAGGTGGAACAATTCAATCAAGTACTTGGGAGTAAAGCTGGACAAGGGCCTAACTTTTCGGGAGCACATCCAGGAGCAATCTCATCGGTCGTGTGGTGCCGTGGCATCACTATACCCTGTGCTTAGGTCTGCGATGTCTGTTTCCCTAAAGTTGCACCTCTTTATGGCTCTGGTCCTCCCTGTCATGCTCTATGCGTGCGAAGTCTGGTGTATGGCCGCAGGCTCAAACTTAGTTCTGCTCCAACGTGCACAGAATAAATGTCTTCGGATTATTTATTCTGTTTGCACAAGGTTCCCCGTGAGATTACTTTACGAGGCTTCATCCCTCCGATATGTGAAGGAAGAAATTAGGCGCCGGGCGACTAAATTCTTCGACAGTTTGCCTCAACATCAGAACGCCCTAGTCAGATCCCTTGGGGATTATGTACCTCGTGAGCGCCGGTTAAAGGGATACCGGTTACCCCGCATGTCTTGCGGTCATTACCGTTAACCACATAATCTCCATTCCAGCCTAAACTAAATTTCAGCTATCCAACTAAATTTCAGCTATCCAAAATTTATTTTGGAAAACTCAGAATTATACATATCTTCTTCCTAGTTTATTAACTAATCCACCAGCGGTGCACGCTGTCTGTGGCACCCGGTTCATCATTCCCTGAGGAGCAACAAGCTACCTCCCTTCTCATCACCCACTTAATTTACACCCGTCATCCTGCAACTTCCACATCCCACCACTACGTGGTTAAGTTCTTCCCAGAGCAGTTACACAATTTGACCACCCTTCGGGCTGTTCCAAACAGCCTGCCAGCCTGGAGTTGAATTGAGTTGAGTTGAGTTAAGTTGAGTTGCTCGCTCTCTCTTGGACTAGCCATTGGCCCAAATGGGTGGAACGGTATGCAACCTCAGGAGGGCAGGTAACCGGCTGCTATGGCTACCTTTTTAATCTGCTTACTTGTAGTAAATATTCTTATTAAGTGAATTATATATTTAAGTAGCCTTAGCATACCTGATGTAAAAATGAAACTTAATAGAAAATCCCAACTTCTGGCCAAGCAAGCATTTCCTACCAAATGAGCTACTCTTCCCCCGTGATTTGACCATAAGTTCCTTTATCCTTTAACATCCATGGTTAGTTCGTCACACTATTGACGTGGACAGTTCCAAGGTTATACATTTTGCTATGGTTTTAGTTGTACAGTGCTCTTAACCAGTTACGCGCTGTAGAAACAACAGTTACAAATGCTTTATTTAGTATTATTAAACATAGTCAAATAAAATGCTTGTCTCATTGCATAAGGCATTTAGTTTCGGTTGACTTCATCTACAATTCTTTGATATTGTTTTCTGTTTCTTTTATCATTTAATGCTTCCAACCTCAATCTGCCTAACATTAACTTCCCTCTAAAATGTTTAAGGTGCGTGTGACTGCCAGCTTAGTTGCCGTCATCGACTGTTATATTGGAATGTTGAAACACGTTAAACACCCATAAATAAATAGCTAAAAATACCCTCTTTATTGCGGTTTCATAAGCTCAAGAAATAATAGTAGCAAACTACTGTGGAGTATGTCGCTATGTTTACAAACATAGAGCACGCCACACGGTTTGACACTTACCTGCGAGCTTCGATAGCGCGAGGCACACGGGGTTGTTCCTCTGACTGCCTAATTCACACTCAATGAGAATTATTTTTATGCGGATTTTTTGGCGCATATATTTCACTATCCATACGTGTCACATGTAAGCTGAACAACTACTTCTATTCTACGCTATTGGAACATTACTTTTGAAACTGCTAATAAATGTACTCAAAGGACTGTTAAGTCGGCTGATATTTTTGAGCTGCAAAAATGGGCATATAGTTAGTTTTTGTAGTAGCTCTAGTTCTGTCCTCGGAATTGTTTCAAAATAGGGTTTCATTCAGTTCATTACTACCGTTCCAGATGGCTCTGCAGTAACCTACAAGTTTCACCCACTTTTGCCACCAATTTTGATTTCTCCTATGGGTTTGCTCTTGTGGCAAGATGAATTCTTTAGGCTGTATCTTATACTATAGCTCTCCTGTCTCGCATGTCCTCTTATTTTTGTCTCGCACGAAGACTTGGGCTATGTGTAAATTGACGGTGGTTAGATGGCAGATACAGATCGCAAATCTAGAACTTCGACTTCATCAAAAGGTAATGGTTTCTACAGCCTTCACTGCTAGAAGCACGCACGTGACTTCTGCTCTCTGAGCGACCCTTCGGCAATTTGAGCAATCTGGGCGAGCTCCTCTCAGCCAGGTGGTCAAACCAGTACCTATTTATTTATTTTATTAGTTACTTATTTATTAAGTTATTCATTTAGTTTAGTTAGTTATTTAGTGAGTTATTTAGCTAGTTATCTATCCATTTATACATCCATCTATCCAGCTATCTATTATCCAAATTTGTGATTCCTATTTTACCCAAATGTATATTAGGAATATGGTTTACAAATTTTAAAATGAATATAATAACATTTACAAAACATAACCAAATACAATATTACGTTCACAAAGAGTAAATATCAAGATGAATCCTTTACCTTAAAGAATACTTAGTTCAAGAAGCCCATGAAATATTGATAAGGTTTGTAATTCATCAAAATATGTGTAAGTAGTCAAACTAGTAGAATATAGTGCTGACAACCAAACCTAGAAGATAAGGGAGTGAAGTAAGAATCTAAAGGTATCTGTAAATTACAAAATTCACACCAACGTTCCCATAGTGACAAGGAAAACCATGCAAAAACATGTCAGGATTGTTAGTTAACGGAATCGAAGCCGTGTACTGCCGAATGCGGGTCTTACACATTACCAAGTTGCCTTATTGCTCGGTTGTAACCGTTTACAAATTAATTTATAATTTTCTGTAGCCACATTTTAGTCACTCAGCTATATTTCCGTTTTAGTTTTTTTGGAAATGATAATGAATTTCTATAAAAAATGTAAAGTTGTGTTATAGATAAGTTTCCAAAGATTTACAGGTCATCAAAAGCCGGAGCTCGATCACATTTTAGTAAAATTTTAATACTCATATTTCGACTGTAGAAGTAATTGCCACAAGAATCCTGAAAATCGGTCTTCACCTGTTCGTGTCAAGGAGTTTCAGCAATTTAAGATTCCTAAGGTTCCTAACCAAGTGCTGATCTAAAATGTGAGCTTAGTGTTAATTTTGGCTTCTTTATGTATTGATGTTGATAACCGTAAAGTTTGTAGTTCCGTAAGTCCTTCAGTATACTAATTTAACATCTTTCAGCACAGCAAAATCTTGTCCTGTACTTCATTGCTCTTGAGTGCAGGTGTTTGTCTTTTTCAATCTACTAATATTTACCTACGGATGAGCAAACTCGTTTATTTTCAGTCTTTCTTTGGCATTCTATCACGCTCGTTAACGATACGCAATGGATTCTTAAATTCCATGAAAAACAGATTTAGGCAGCTACAACTTGGATCGCGTTTCACTAATTACCCACGTAAGTCACAATTGCTTACTATTAAAGCCTACATATTTCAAATCCTCATATAGTGGGTCAGGTTTATTATGTGTTGACTAAAGCACAGAAAGCAACAACAGTGGATCCGTATTTTATGAAATTATTAGAGGGTTCAGAAATCAACTAATCAAGAGCAACGCCTATAGAAAATCCCTCTAATTTTGACTCTGTACAACGGCAGCGTTTACTTCAAAAGCTTAGTGCGAAACAGCGTTTGGTGGACACATAACTTTGATAGTGATATCCGTTGGGTAGAGTGCTAGTAACAGTGACATTCGCGAAAGAGCTTAGAAAATTTGCATAATTTGCTTTTAGTCCTGCCGGGTTTACTTTTACGAAAATGCCACTTGACATCCGATTGCAGAGAATTGGCAGCCAGTCAGTTCTAAAGCATCACTAATGCATTTTGATTCCATGCAGAATAAATAGCGCTGTGTGCAAACCAGTGAAAACCTTTAGCGTCATGAATTAACAATCACAAATACTTTGATACTTTGATCCTACACACATACAAATATCCCCAGAATTAGCATCCAAATGGTGGCTTATTGCTCTGGACTCTTTAGCTGATGGCATATTATTTTCAACAATCGATAATATGAGGCTGCAGCCTTATTACGTGTTTAACTAGAACAATAAAATCATTACTATAATAGATAAAATAAGAAATATTAGCTTCTTAAATAGAAACGGAAGGGGTAGTGATACACAAGTTCATTATTGTGTATTAACCCCACCAAATATTTATATAATTGTTATATATTTTAAATTATCAACCTTTTCTTATGTATGTATCCTTTATTGAGCTATATAACCATGCAGATGTTAGTAACTTCTCCCCTTGACTCATGAGAAGCGTAATTTTATAAATCTATCAGATATTCCTAATAACATATGAAAACAGTACCACATATTTACACTAATGTTTATGAAACATAGGCGTAAATTATATTTTCAACTAATTTAAACTTTCATTGAGAGCATTTCAGCCTCTGTACATTTTTAAAGATCTGTACATATATTTCAGATGTCAAATAAAGATCGAGATGGTCTCGAACAAGTTTTCTATAATGGCCCAGGATTGTAGTTTAAACCGCACCTTCTATTCGGTAATCATTTTATAAAATAGTGCCTATAAAGCTTTCACATAATATTTCTTGCATCAGTATACTACATAATAGGCAAAACAGTGAATATGAAAATGTCTAGCAGAAGTATTGATGAGAAAGTTTACGAATCTTATAAGAAAGTTATAGGGATATATATTCAATAATTGCAGTACTAATTCTCATGCGTAAATCAATACACATTGAAACAAATAAGACTTGTGGGCATTAGCTAAACTATTTTAAAGTTTGTCGTGAGTAAGGGACATCAGCGACATCCCTATTCATGACAAGCTATTATTTGTTTCGGTATCAGTGGCTTACAAGCTTATTTTATTAGTAATTATTAAGTGCTGTCTAAGCGGATATCCATGGCTGTATGATGTTAACCCTGTAACTTAATTTCGAGGTACTGTTTGAGTAGATTTATATTATAATTTTATGAGTATTTGGCATACGTAGTAATCCTGAATAACACTGCCTGCTAAGAGTAAAAAATAAACATCTGAGTAATGCTATACAGAGATACCAGGGGAAGCACGACAAAAGGAACACAGTCCAGGTCCATAGCAAAACAATATAACAAAGGAACTTCTATGACGCTTTGGAGACCAACACTTACTTTTAAACGCTCCAGAAATACGCTTTGGCATATGTAGTAATCCTGAATAACACTGCCTGCTAAGAGTAAAAAATAAACATCTGAGTAATGCTATACAGAGATACCAGGGGAAGCACGACAAATGGAACACAGTCCAGGTCCATAGCAAAACATATAACAAAGGAACTTCTATAACGCTTTGGAGACCAACACTTACTTTTAAACGGTCTAGAAATACGCTTTGCTATAATTGTAAGCAAAACGCCACGGTAACGGGCAATAGAAGCTCTAACTATTTAGTCCATTTACACTTAAAAAGAGAAGAGGTGCTCAGATATCGTACCAAAATATTTATAGTATCTAGCAAGATACATGAAATGTAAACGTGGGTGTAAATGAAATAAACACACATGTAATAAAGTTTAACACTCAAGCTAAATCACTGTTAATATACACTCCTGGAAATTGAAATAAGAACACCGTGAATTCATTGTCCCAGGAAGGGAAACTTTATTTACATTCCTGGGATCAGATACATCACATGATCACACTGACAGAACCATAGGCACATAGACACAGGCAACAGAGCATGCACAATGTCGGTACTAGTACCGTGTATATCCACCTTTCGCAGCAATGCAGGCTGCTTTTCTCCCATGGAGACGACCGTAGAGATGCTGGATGTAGTCCTGTGGAACGCCTTGCCATGCCATTTCCAGCTGGCGCCTCACTTGGACCAGCGTTCGTACTGGACGTGCAGTCCGCGTGAGACAACGTTTCATCCAGTCCCAAAAATGCTCAATGGGGGACAGATCCGGAGATCTTGCTGGCCAGGTTAGTTGACTTACACCTTCTAGAGCACGTTGGGTGGCACGGGATACATGCGGACGTGCATTGTCCTGTTGGAACAGCAAGTTCCCTTGCCGATCTAGGAATGGTAGAACGATGGGCTCGATGACGTTTTGGATGGACCGCGCACTATTCAGTGTCCCCTCGACGATAACCAGAGGTGTACGACCAGTAGGAGATCGCTCCCCACACCATGATGCCGGGTGTTTGCCCTGTGTGCCTTGGTCGTAGGCAGTCCTGATTGTGGCGCTCACCTGCACGGCGCCAAACACGCATACGACCATCATTGGCACCAAGGCAGAAGCGACTCTTATCGCTGAAGACGACACGTCTCCATTCGTCCCTCCATTCACGCCTGTCGCGACACCACTGGAAGCGGGCTGCACGATGTTGGGGCGTGAGCGGAAGACGGCCTAACGGTGCGCGGGACCGTAGCCCAGCTTCATGGAGACGGTTGCGAATGGTTCTTGCCGATACCCCAGGAGCAACAGTATCCTTAATTTGCTGGGAAGTGGCGGTGGGTTCCCCTACGGCACTGCGTAGGATCCGACGGTTTTGGCGTGCATCCGTGCGTCGCTATGGTCCGGTTCCAGGCCGACTGGCACGTGCACCTTCCGCCGACCACTGGCGACAACATCGATGTACTGTGGAGACCTCACGCCCCACGTGTTGAGCAATTCGGCGGTACGTCCACCCGGCCTCCCGCATGCCCACTATACGCCCTCGCTCAAAGTCCGTCAACTGCACATACGCTTCACGTCCACGCTGTCGCGGCATGCTACCAGTGTTAAAGACTGCGATGGAGCTCCGTATGCCACGGCAAACTGGCTGTCACTGACGGCGGCGGTGCCTAAACGCTGCGCAGCTAGCGCCATTCGACGGCGAACTCCGCGGTTCCTGGTGTGTCCGCTGTGCCGTGCGTGTGATCATTGCTTGTACAGCCCTCTCGCAGTGTCCGGATAAAGTATGGTGGGTCTGACACACCGGCGTCAATGTGTTCTTATTTCCATTTCCAGGAGTGTACATCAGTACAACCAGAGCTAGCTCTAAATACATTTGAGATCCATTTCAAAAAGTTAGACGCACTCAGAGAGGTTTATTATTGTTTAATTTATGGACATTCTGCTGCTATGGTTCTCAGCATCTCATTCTTTACTGAGCGTGAAAGATCCCTTAGCACGCATATATTTGTGTTGACGGAATAACGATACAATAAACCACATAAAAATTACATTTAAAAGCGCACAAATGCCAAACATGACAACTTCACATTTGGGGTCTTAAATTAGGCCACGTCAATCCAGGATAATTATCGAAAGTGTTCTCTGATAACATATAAATTACAGGAAAGCTTCAGAGAAGCTTCAAATTTAGCAGCGTAATTAGGAATGTAGATAAAGGAACACGTATTTCTGAAAATTGATTGTCCTTTTCCTTCGTCTTTTATTGTCTTATCGGTAGTTCAGTGTCTAAAAATCGCGTTCGGGCTACACATACATCGGCCATGCCGCCAGAGCTTTTTCCGATTAGCATTTAGCAACCTACGCCTCTTAGTGCCATTACTACAAAGTTAATTTTAAACCGCAAGGTATTCATACGTCAGCATAAACTCTGTAATTATAATTGAACTGATAACATTCGAAACTCTTTAACTGTTAAACCCCAAGAAGTTGCAACTAGCTTCAGACAAGGAGTAAAATCCCATGATTCACCACTGGAGCAGCTGAGAGATTCATTGAGGACCAAGATATTTGACAGGACATCTAAGGTGTCTCTCGCAGGAAATCAGCATTAAAGACTCCAGGAATCTAAACATTATGAAATCGCCATAGCTTTAACCATATAAAAACAGTATTATATGGACTTGAATAAAATAATCCTTTAATTTACACTAAACAGAACTTTCTCTCTGTTCCCAATTATTTATCATGCAGACAAAAAGATCTGTATTACATTAGTTCAGCAAACTTTTCTTAATCAAGGGTTAAAAGACTGAGAATGGCGTATCAAAGCACACCACCCTGTTACAAGAAAATCTGATTATTCTCATATTTTTGCCTTATTTTAACCATCTATATATAAACCACAATTTTTGTTCTATAAAACAATTATTTATTACCCCTTAGCATTCCTGAAGAAAAGTCAACGCCTTTATAAAGGCATAAATTCGACATGTTCACATTATATTATTCAAGCTTTGTGTTTTATGTTTAGCATTATATTAATTAAGGTATTTAAATTAAGTGGTTATCGAGATTAGTACATGGAAAGATAGTCAGACTGAAAAATTCAATGCCATAGCCTTGATTTAAACCCCGGATTTCTGGTTGCCAGCCAGCCGCTCTAACCCTTGAGCTATATGGCCAACGTGTCGACTAGACATCAAATTTTGCAACTGACTTGTGTTTCTCCCAGTAAACCACTTAGGAGTTCCCATAAACACATTTGACAACTACCTTAATGGCGACTTACAACGTGTAAGTACTTTAAGGCCCGGGCTTTATAGTTAACCATTATTAGGATAATTAATGGAAATTAATAGTCCTTTCACACGGCTAGTGTGAAAAATACGAGTCAGTTGGAGAATTTAATGTCATGTCGGCACGTTGGCCATAGTAGCTCAAGGGTTAGAGCGGCTGGACGGCAACCAGAAGATCCGCGGTTCAAACCCCGGCTATGGCATTGACATTTCAGTCTGATTCTATCTTTCCATAGTTTAGCCTACACACGGCAAGTGTGAAAGAACAATTAATTTCCAGAGATTAATACATTCAAACATGTACAAAATATTCCCCTAAATATTCTATTCTTATTATGATAGCTAAAAGTAAGTATTCCTAGTCGGCTTCCATCGTTCCTTTAACTGCTGCAGAGTAAAATTAAAGCAAATATAGGCCTTCATATCTCTTTTGAGAAAAAGAAAATTGTGACAAAATGCAAGCACCTACGTAAATACAAATGACTGCGAACAAATGATTCAAATAGTAGAGTGTTCAAATATCCTGGAGAATAGATTAGCGGGAATTCTAAGTGAAGCAGAAACCACAGGTTTCTGATAGAGGAACGTGAGAAAAGTATGATAAAACCATATAAATTATTAATAAGCAATTGGGAATATATAATATCATAAATAAAGTCAAAAGGAATATTGTGTTAGGAATAACGTGTAAATGAAAAAAATATAGGGAAAAGTTTGCCTTAAGTTAGAACGTGCAGACAAGGCCAGATACGTAAACAATAGGACAATAGAGGCCCAAAATTCCTTCGCCAGCACGGAGCCATAGACAATAATGAGGTTTACGGAAAATATGTAGAGGCAGGATGCAGTACCGTTATGACGCAAAGGGATCATACAACTTTAGGGAAATGAAATGTGTAGTGTTTAACACCGCAGGCGATGAAACTGATGATACATGAGATGAAGATGGAGCACCGGTGGAATGATATGGCTGGGGAAACCGGAGATCCCAGACAAAATCCGCCCCAACGCCGTGTTGTCCACCACAAATCTCTCTTTGCGGTCGCCTGGGATCAAACCCGGGCCGCCTTGGTGAGAGCCACTGAGCCACGGCGTGGCCTACAACTTTAGGGGTTGGACAGGGTCTGCTGCCCAGTTGAAGGTGAATGGAAATGGCCAATATGGTAAAACCGTAGAAATAAACTCTCCCAATAAAACGTAGCGTAAACCACGTGATAGGCGTGAAGTAGAGAACAAATAGAAAATGGGTGGAGATAGACAAATTTAGGAGTAAGCCGAGAGTCGGGCGAAGTTACAACGAAAGGGTGAAGACGCGGTAGATTAATATCTGATGGCGAGGTAATAGTCGAATTAGATTTCAAACGTGGTGGGATTAAATATTCTCAAAGAGACAAGTAGACACAACGAGAGTGATAGCAAGTGAGAGAAAAAGAGCAATCCGACAAGTAGGATCTGTGGGAATAAACAATCCACATGAAATTGAAGCAGGACTTTTCATTGGCTGGTGGGAACTGCCGGACTCTGAGAGAGTACTCCTGGTCACCGTCACGTAATCCTCAACCATCCTGCCATAAAACACCAAAAGGCCACACCAAAATAATTCCCACACTATAAGGAAAATAAAGCTATGGAATCCAGAAAAAATAAACTTGAACTAGCTTTCCAAATAACAAAATAAACTTAGAAATCACTATCATGGACATCGAAAATTAAACATTATAAAACAGTGATTAAACACTATACGCATCAGAAACACTTAACATGATTTTTAAGGGTCAATAGAGAAGCTGGAATGAAAAGAACGGAAAATATTAAGATAGATGATAGGACCAACATCTCAAGGTAATAATATAATATACATCAGGAATGAAACTTTTTACAAGAAAATTGATAAACTTCCAGGTAGGTACTATGCGGAAAATGAGGATAAATTTGTATGGTCATCTTCTCAGAATGAACTCTAGCAGATTAAGTAAACAAATCTTTGATTTCTTCTGTAACTGTAAAACAAAACGTAACTGGTTTAAGGAAACTGAAAAAGACAGCAGAATTAAAAAGCACATAAAATTCATTATTTGACGCGACAGCGAAAGCGGTAAATAAGAACTAAAATATAAGGTTCAAAGGTAAATCTGCATTAACATTCAAACTTATCAACCGGCAGAAGGAAAAAAAAAAAGTCAGATAAAATGAAATACTGTGAACTAAGAGAAGAACAACACATAGGAAAATGATTGATTCAACGTACCCCCAAAGAGGATGAAACGAATGTATATACGAGGTACGTCCAGAAAGTAAGCTCTGTTTGGCAATAAAATTAAATTGTGTACAGATAAAGAAAAATTATTGATTGCACAAAATTCTACAACCCTTAAACTACTTTTCCACATAACTGCCGAAATTTTGCAGGTACTTGTCATAGCGAGGCACAAGTTTTTGTATACCTTCTTCATAGAAGTTTGCCGCCTGTGTCTTCAACCAGTTGGAAACATTTTCTTTCAGCTCTTCGTCATTGTTGAAGCGTTGACCGCAAAGGAAAGATTTGAGATGCAAAAACAGATGAAAGTCGCTAGGAGCGAGGTCAGGTTGGTCAAGCACGTCCCAGCCAAATCCTGTAGGATGCTTTTCGTCGCATTTGCAGTGTGTGGTCGTGCGTTGTCGTGAAGAAACACAACACCTTTTGACATCGCAGTTTTTCCGATAAATTTCAATTGGTTTCACTTTCCCAGCACTCAGAAAACGAATCACAGATCTGATTTCACAAGCGGCGGGATTTTCAATCAACACCGACATTGTAAACAAGCACAACAAGGCGTACGTGTCTGACAGCGATCTCACATTGGCACACGTTTCTTCTCCTTGATACAGTGCATCTACTGCGTATGTGCGGAACTGCGATCTCAGCGCTGCAGCGGAGATAAATTGAAACAGAACTTACTTTCTGGACGCCACTGGTGTATATAAAGCAAATGTTACTGTAATTTTCTATCAAAGCTATAATATAAAGCATAACATTAAAGCTAAACCACATACACAAGTATGAAATATGTAATTTGTAACGATATGTTTTAGTTAGAACTTTTTATATTAATATTGTTTTCTGATGTGACTTAGAAGGCCATGCAATGACGTATTAAGGTCAAATATATGTGTAATTTTGTGATTGGCCGTAGTAATAATTGTAGTACGTAATGCGGTGACGTAGCAGTACATCGGCCAATCACAAAATTAATAGAAGAGTAACGATATTTACGGAAAATCAGTAATCTTGAGAGAGATATGTTCTTCAGTCTTGTTTCATGACGATGAAAAATGTTGCGGTGAATATAAAAGTTTTGTAATTGAAAAAACCATAATCGTAAAAAAATGTTATTCGTTATTCGTAATAGAAACGAGTGAATTGTAATTCTGATTATACAATTAAATGATATATTATGAAATTAGTCATATAAAGTTGTATTTCTGTTACCAAAAATCCACACCTAAGAAATGATCTCATGACTCTTTATTTAATCAAATCTCCACCGGGATCTTCAAAACAGTCGGCGTGCTTATTATCTACACATCGTAGAGAATCATATACGCCACAAATTGATGTCTTTAATTGTAGAGAATGACAGTGCGGAAATCAGCACTTGGGATACGATTACCAAAAACATAAATATATTGCAAATAATGGCTATCATTCGGCTATCTGTTTTTGACCATCAGCATTACAAAAATGAGCTCCTAAACAATGGATAATGAAGTGTTCTCGGGTATCCACTCAGCTTCGTTTTCACCTATCTATTCCGTTTTTCAATTAAATCGCTTGAAACACAGAGCAGTCACCTCATTGATCGGAAATGAACCAGTATTCACGGAAGTAAACTGTGATTTCACAGGTTGTGCAATGAAGTGGGTGCTCACATGTTAGTGCTAAGTAATTACATAGTACCTTAATAAAGTGGGATCCCACGCTAGAATTCCAAATTAATTTACCATTATCCACATCAATCGTGTTTATTCTGAAAGTTCTTGAATGATATAATACATCAGAATGCAACGTGAATTAGCAATTTATTATTATTTTTATTTCCGGTTGTCGACATACGGGTAAATGAGTGTCATCTTCATAAGTTGTTATTGCAGTTCAGTGATTATCATTTACACGCATTTATAGAAGGTATAACGTTAAAACATTAAATAAATAGGTACGTTAGACGGACTTAATTGTAATACATTATTATAATGTTTCTTATAACTGCTCTTACTTTCAAAAAGTAACGTTTGAGAAATTAAATGCTCTTATACAGAAGAAATCGAGAACTCACAGTAATCTTATCAGCCCCATTGATCAACCTAAGTCGTTTTCTCCTGACGTACTCTGTCGTTTGTTTTCCCTCCGGCACTTTTTTTCTTTTCCTCGCCTTCCCGGTTCGAGGCACTGCTGTTTCGGGGCATCGCTTCGGCATTCCGCCGTTGCTCTCTGGGAGCGCTGTGGTTCCCGAAGCTTCTTGTGTGCACTGCCTCGAATCGGGAAGGGAGTTGGCGCTTGGTGCTCGACGGGTTTAAGTCTGGGGGTAAGTGCTCCAAGTTTTGGGTTTTGCTAAAAATTCTTTGTGTTAAATGATCGCCTTTGGCGAGCAGTGACAGTTTTATGGACTGTTCCCTTCAGTTCCGGGACCAGAAGCTTTATTACCTTTTTCATTTTTATGTTTATGGGTCTAAAAGCAAAGGGGTGGCTGCTAGCTGCTTAGAATTTCTACATCACTAAATGGGGGACAGGATTTTACTGTTGGCTTACCCTGAAGTAACTTATGTATTCAAAGGTTTTGGGATGTTATTCATGTAACTGTTCTACTCAGTTATTTGTTTGGGTAAATGCTTTCTGTGTAGTTACTGGCTAGCATAATCGTCAATTTAAATGTTTTCAGGGACCATGGTTACCCTCATACTTTATTACAGTTCTTTCAGGAGTAAATGTTATTTACAGAGTAATTGTATGAGAATTGTGATGCTCGTTGTTTCTTTGTGCTATTTAAAGGGAGCACATTCTGTTATAAATGAATAAGTTATGTTTATTATAATCAGGGATTGTAATAATCAGGGATAGGATTTATATGCCAATACACATTCCTTAATTTCACTGATAGACTCATTGTTTAGCTGATGTCCATCCATCATGTTGTCCTTTATTCAAATTAAACAAATTTATTTTACACGTTTTTCCTTATTTTGACATTAGTACATATTTATATGTAAAATTAATATTTGTCCATATTTACTGATTTTAAAGTAATACTTGTACGTATATTACTCTTAAGAGAAAAACTATACAGAATTTTTGTTTTCGTGACAAAAATGTGGTAATAAGGATAAGCTTACAGTTACAATAGGGTACAAGGTACATATAATTATTAGGCACTTTTTCGACTACCTTTGTATATAATGATTTGCGGAAATCCCTGCGTTTTCCACCTTTAAGTGGTCCCAGTTAAAGTCCAATTGTACTCACTAATTACCTCCGCTGGTATGAGGGCAAGGAGACATCAGTGGCGTTGTTACTCTGGAAGAATTAGATGTTAACGTACTAAACGCTTTTTAGAATTTGAAAATTTGTTGGCAAGATCTACAATTGCGAAGTTAAAAAATTATGTTACCGAGTTCAAAGATGAAGGATTTTCAACAGATGGAAAATTTTTATTCTGCAATATATGTCAGACTAATGTGAATTCGAAACAGCGATTTTTAATTAATCAACATATTTCTACCACAAAACACCAAGCTGGCAAGAAAATATACACCGGATTTCATCAAACTTTTATGACGCAACCCACAACAAGTAGGCATGCTGAATTCAACACTGGTCTCTGCCGTGCCCTCATTGGATCTGATATACCTCTTTGGAAAGCCAACAGCCCATCATTGCGACAGTTTCTAGAGAAATATACTACTCACAGCATTCCGGATCAGTCAACGTTACGTAAAAATTATTGTGAAGTGGTGTATCAAGAAAATCTGGAAAAGATAAGAATGGAGATAGGTGAAAATTCCATATGGGTATCAGTAGATGAAACTATAGACGTAGAAGGACGATGTATCGGCAATGTTGTGATTGGTTCCATGAACAGTGAGACCTCTTCCAAACCTATATTGTCGTGTGAAGTAATGGAAAAATGCAATAACAAAACAGTTGCAAAATTGTTTAACGATACAATGGGCGTTCTGTGGCCTAGTGTTATTAAACATGACCGAGTTTTGCTACTTTTGACAGATGCAGCTTCCTACATCATTAAAGCAGCGGTAGCTTTAAGGGTTTTATTTCCGAAAATGATCCACTTAACCTGTACAGCGCATGCCTTACATCGTATTGCAGAAACAATCAGGGTAAATTTTCCAAAAGTGGACCAATTAAATTCTTGTGGAATGAAAGTGTTCCTGAAAGCCCCCAGCAGAATTCAACTCCTGAAGGAAATGTATCCAACCATACCTCTACCACCGCGACCAGTACTAACCAGATGGGGTACATGGTTGGATCCCAGGTGACCGCAAAGTGAGATTTGTGGTGGACAACACCTCTGGGGCGGGTTTTCTCCGAGAATTCCGGTTTCCCCCGCCATATCATTCCACCGGTGCTCCATCTTCATCTCATGTATCATCAGTGTCACCGCCCTGCGGTGCCGTATGTAGTAAAAGTGGGCGTTAAACGCTACACATTACACATGGTTGTATGTTGTGGAATATTACTTGAAATATGAAGCCATCAAAAGTGTGGTGGATTCTTTTAATTCGGAAAGTGTCTATAGTGCGTCTATTTACGTTCTGAAATCGTTGTTGAGTGACGACTGTTTGAAAAATGATTTGTGTTACATTCAATCAAATTTTTGTAATATAACAAAAACAATTCAAGTACTACAAAATAATAATCTCACATTACCTGAAAACATTGATATTCTGAAAAAAGATGATTCATGAACTCAAATATGCACGTGGACATTTAGCTGATCTTCTCAAGTGTGAAGTGGACAATACTTAAAAAAAAAAAAAAAAATACAGGCTTTGAGGAAATCAGCAAAAAAGTGCAATCTTAAGTGGTTCGTCAAATATAAAACTAGAATCAGATATATCTCCTGCTGACATACTGAACTTTAAACACACTCCAATCACTTCATGTGCAGTAGAACGAAGCTTCAGCCAGTATAAATCACTCTTGCTAGACAGCAGGAGAAGCTTCAAATTTGAAAATTTAAAACAACATTTTGTGGCATATTGTTGTTCTAGCAGAAATAATGAATAAATGCAAGTGAAAGGTTAAAAAATTGAAAATTTAATTTATGAATCCAGTATTTGTAATGTATTTTTATAGGTTCTATTTTACTAAATATGTGTGCATTATATATATACGTAATTCGACATTTTAGCACATCATGCACATATTTTGAAATTTTTAGTACATATATATGCACATATTTTGACATATTACTACATATATATGTACATATTTTGACACTTGATAGTACATATAAATCCTAGCCCTGATAATAATGAATTAAAGCATTTAAAGTTGTTTATTGGGAGCAACATTGAGTCAGTTCTTTGTATGTCATGTACCCTAACCTGGACCTCTGAGCTTTAGGGTTTGTAGGGCTTAAATTCCTCACCTAAGTTTAGCGTGTGTAGGAAGTGTTAAGGTGTGTAACGCGCGGCCAGGGTCGGTCGTCATAGTATTCACGTTCCATTAACGGCAATTTGCTAGCATTTGTCTCGTACGATGAACTTCTGATTACAAAAGAGTTGTCAACGTTTAACTAAAGCCACTTTCATTATTGTTTCCAATTAGCTAGCTATTGACAAGTAAATCATGGCTTACTATCTTTATAGAATAGGAAATGACAAAGATAAGGTATTTAGTATTCCAAATAGTATTAAGTTTCTTCGATAGATACGTAGAAGTTAGATTAATTAGTGGGAACACTTCCAGCTTTTCTAACTCGACATATCAGCTAATGACAGTTGTGCCGAAGCCCATAAACAGCACTGGCGTCGACAACCGCCGTCTTTACACATAAGGACGCGACCTCATAACGCCATTCAGCACTGAGAGCGGCATTTACAATGCACAACCCTCTTCGCTTTGTTTGGCACAACAAACCTGAAAGCATATTTAGAAAATCTCTCGTTCTCTCGAAGGTCCCTCACTCCGTCGTGCTGTTGCCTTTCGTGCAGAAGTGACGATCTGTTGCCTTTCGTCGTACTCGTCGATGTTGTGACTGAGGAGTCACTATCTTCTGAGGGTCAGCCCCCTCAACAGTACTTGTATCACTGTTAATTGCTATGGAGTTGGTGCTGTGGTTGGAAGAGAATTGGTTTTGTCTGAGGTTCTTCGTGAAATAAAGTCCTCTAACTCTTTCGTGTCGGCGTTCCTAGTTACATGGTTGCTGCAGGCTGTCACTATATTACGAAGCACTAGCGAAATATAAATATACTTGTTCGAAGCTTGAAAGTAAATATCAAAATAACATGGGATGCACTTCTCACTTCCCGGGATGAAAATTATCACCTGCTCGAGACTACGCCAGATTGCCCTGATTTCACTCCAACACTCACTTTTTCTACAACCATGGGAAGCTTCTGAATTTTCCCAACCCACGCCATTGTTTATATCTTATCGATGGTTACCCACCTCAGTAGTATCTTTGATTTGATCGTTTTCATCTTTGAACTTGAATATTGTAATGGCATTCGAAAACAATTTCTGTGGTAGATGTTTTTCTTCGAAGAAACGGCAAATTCTTTCGCTACACAAAGAGAATGTAATTATAATCATGATGATCAATAATTCGCAAGTTTCACGGACCCATATCATCATCGTCAGCATTATTACACCTAGTTAATCCCTTTCGCATTAAACATAAAACACCAGTTAAAGCAATCACCACTTTCACTATTTCATTCTTCTTCTCTACTGGCTCTACAGCACTTGGTGGGCTTTGGCCTCCTGCACGATCCTCCTCCACACATCTCTGTCTTCCGCTTTACTTTTCCAGCCTCTGATTCCGATCGTTCTTAGGTCCTCCATTACATCATCTAACCACCTTGTTCTCGGTCTTCCTTTTTTTCTTGTATTATACAGTCTTCCTTTCAATATTTTGTTTGACATTCTATCTTCCGTCATTCTCTCTATACGCCCTAGCCATCTTATCCTTTGTGCTTTTATAAATTTCACAATATCTTGCTTATTTGTTAATTCTTCTATTTCATGATTATATCTTATTCTCCACTGGTCTTTATCTTTTACAGGTCCAAAGATTCGTCTTAATATTTTCCTTTCAAATCTTCGAAGTATTTCTTCATCTGCATTGTTTTGGGTCCAAGTTACAGCAGCGTATGTTACTATTGGTCTTATCAGGGTTTTATAAATCCTGTATTTTATCCCTCTACTAATAAACCTATTTTTAATAGTGATAAATTTGCATAATATGCTGCATTTCCACTTTTGATTCTTTCATTTATGCACTCGTTTAAATAATTATCATTGTTTACAAGTGCGCCTAAATATCTAAATTTGGATACCCCTTCAAATGTTTTGTCTCTAACTACTAGATTTGAAATTATTCTTTTGCTTTTATCTGCTGTCATTTTTATGTATTGTGTTTTTCCCTCGTTTACTTCTAATCCTATTTCTTTAGACCTTCTTTCTAATTCTTCATAAACTTCAACTAACGTTTTTTGCCTCTTGTCACGATCACTACGTCATCTGCATATGCACATTATTGAGTGGACTTAGAGAATATCGTACCTTTAGAATCAAATTTTTCTATTGCTCTGTGCAGGGCTAGGTTGAATAGAGTTGCAGACAGTCCATCACCTTGTCTTAATCCTGCATTATAATCAAAATATGGACTCATTTTATTCATTATTTTCAGTTTGGCTTTTGTATTTTGTATTTTCCATTGTCATCACTATTTCATTACCTCGTCCACTTTCCCACACGCGTTGTAACATCATTATAACATTTCCCAACCTCACTAAACTTAATCACGTTCTCATTGAAGGATACTTAGAAAATTCGCTCTAAACTTTTTTGGTACTTTTGTGGTGGATCTACAATTTAGTTTTCATTTTAAAATAAAAAAATACTATTGCCTGTAATAGAACATTGAGATCCCAAAAATGGTTAGGAATGTGGTACCTGTACATAATATTATTCAAGAAAATAATCGTGTGTGAAATTCACTACAGTTAGCAGTCTCCCAAGAGTAAATCACTGCATATCTCAATGAGGATTTGTTGCCTCCTAGTGAACTGAATTACTGGAAAACAAATTCAAAATTTCCAGAACAAAAAAGGCCACTACATATTTGTGTATTCCACCTGCAACAGTCTTCTCTGAAAGATGATTTAGTACAGCAGGACTCATATGTGCCAGAAAAAGTAGACTTGACTCCAGATGTGTGAAAATGCTACAATTTTTTAACAGGAACCTGTAAAATAGACTCTTTTGCTTTTAAATATCTAATGTAGAATTTAAAAATAAGAACAATGAAGAATTTAAGCTTTTTCTCATTAAATATATGCACCTACTCAATGTTTTCGTGACACAAATAATACATTGTATTGAAAGCAGAAGTAAAAGGGATCTTATCGAGTATCGGTATCGTGGAAAATACCGTGTACTGGTATCGAGAATGGAGTATTAAGAAAAAGTGGTATTCACACATCCCTAATAATAATGATGATGATGATGACAGTAATGATGATAATATTAATGATAATGATGACAGTAATAATGATAATGGTAATGAATGAAATGTGTAGTGTTTAACGCCCACTTTTAATACATAAGGCACCGCAGGCGAGGACTCTGATGATACATGAGATGAAGATGCAGCACCGGTGGAATCAGATGGCGGAGAAACCGGAGATCCCGGAGAAAACCCGCTCTATTGCCGTGTTGTCCAGCACAAATCTCACTTTGCGGTCACCTGGGATCGAATACGGGCCGCCTTGGTGAGAGCCAAGCGGTCTAACCACTGAGCCACGGTGCGGCCGATAATGATAATGATGATAGTAATAGTAATTATGATAATATAGTCCGCCTTGGTAGCGTAGATGGTAGACTGTCTGCCTCACGTTCAAGAGGTCCCGAGCTCGAATCTCGGTCAGGGTGAGTTACCTGAATAAAGTCTTTCCCGGGGTTTTCCCTTATCCTAAAAGACGAATGTCATGTAACTCTAAGCTCCATGGACCCTGGGCCCATTTGAGCATCATTTCACCCATTCCATTCATCGTCCGATATGACTTTAAAAAAAGTTAATGCACGAAAATTACAAATAATAATACCAATAATAATGATAATGATAATAATGATTTTTTGCTTTATTGATATCAACAGCATGCTCCATTACATAGTAATACTACATGATGATGATGATGATGATGATGATGATGATGATGATGATGATGATGATGATGATGATGATGATGAGGGTGAGGATGAGGATGAGGGTGAGGATGAGGATGAGGATGAGGATTGTAACAGGAATTTGGGACTATTCGTCGTTAATTTGTCTCCATCTTAATCCACTCGTTCGGGCGCAATTTGGTACGGGATTTTTTGAGATGGGATGCACGTTGACTTTTCGAAGATCCACGTCGAGAAGCCAGAACTAACAAATTCGTTGTATTTTGATTTGTTTCTTGATGATTGTCCTTGGTTAACTAAGAGTCATGAGAATCTTGGTTTTAAGGCGTGGTTCGGAGTAAAGTTTCGGAGAAGTCAAGTTTTGTAACTATTTAATTGTATTATTTAGATTACATCTTACTTGAACTTCCTTTCCCAATCACTTCCAACATATCGATAAATTCTTACTTTGTTATATTTAAACAGATTCAAACTATTATTTAAATGTTTTTGATCTTGCACCACTATTCATCACACACACCATTACAAAACATCTCTCTATACCAAGATTATTGATTTTTCGTAACCATCGTTACTCCTATCTTAATTTTGTGATTGGCCGATTTGATTCCACGTCACAACATTACGTCATACAATTATTATTACGGCCAATCACGAAATTACATATATGTTTACATATTTAAATTATTAAATATATTTACATAATCATTTTTATAAATGTATAAACTTTTCATACCTTTTATATATAACTCAAAACTACAGTTACAGGATGCTGATGATGAGGATGATGAGGATACGAGGATGATGAGGATGATGATGAGGATGAGGATGCTGATGATAGTGTTTTTGCTTTATTGATAACAGCATGCTCCATTACATAGTAATACTACATCATGATGAGGATGAGGATAAGGAGGAGGAGGAGGAGGAGGAGGGGGAGGAGGGGGAGGAGGAGGGGAAGGAGGAGGAGGGGGAGGAGGAGGGGGAGGAGGAGGTTCGTGTTACATCCCTAAAGCTGGACATATTGAACATATATTAAACCAGTTATTAAATAATTTTCGTTTTGTGTTTGCTATTTAGAAAGCTTCATAAAGTGCCTTTGCAGTATAATACTGTTATTATACTTTTTAGTCAAATGTCATCACATCCCTCCTTCAGGGAAGCTGCATGCGAAAGTAATAAATTATGCAGCTATTTTAACCAACCACGGGACTTACTAAGCAAATACAATTCGTGTAATGCAAACTATGTTTATTTGTCGTGTTTTTTATTACACATTTCGTGGTTAAACACTCATATTATCCATCTAAAGCAGGTACTAATTTTTTTGTCGTCATTGTAAACAGCAGCAAATCCTCTGGTCGCAGTGGTCGTATGTCAGTATGTTTTGAAATTGGTTTCATAAAGGCCTGTGGAAAATAGAGAAATCTCTATTCTCGTCATGTTGGTTCTCTTTCCGGCCGCTTTGCTCCATTTTCATTTCATCCCTGAGGCCCAGTTCACACAAGCGCGAGAGCATTTCGCACGCCCCCCCCCACGAATTACAGTTAACATGGGAAATGTTGCGTGAGTAGAGACCTACTGTAGAGGTGACCTCTGTGGCAATTAATGGACACCGCAGCGATACATGTGTAATGTGTGCAGACAAACTAACAATATGTGGTGTGCTGTATTGTTTTACTCATTTTAATTTAAATTATGCCTCACTTCGATGGCTGCTTTATAATCCATGAACGTGCGTTTTATTAGGTAATTACAGTGGAACTCATACATGTACATATCCACATAAGCAATTTTATAAACCTTTAGTTAATTAACATTATCATTTGCTATTCTAAAATTTGCTGGATTGTTTGGAGAATGTGAAAATAAACGCAGTGTTTCATTGCAGCTGAATTTCCAAACAAAAACAGTGCGATTTTAAACTTAACATAAAGAGATGTACGGTTTCATGAAACACGCATATTTGGATTTCATTTGATATCCATTAAGCGTTATTCCGTTTCAATCAAAGCACAGGTGGGTAGTTAGAGACTCGTTACAAATGAAATATACCATCCATTTAAAACATATACTGCTTTAACTGAAATGTGACTCAGTTTAGAAATGACTTCGGTACACTATTTGTATATAAAATAGAAACATTATCAATGTATATTAGTCCTATCGTTATATTTTAAGTGCGTAAAGTTCTGAAGCTTGTCCAGTCTTTATTAGTAGACGTTTTTGTAGTACAAATCAAAATATTTAGCATAAAATAACTCTACACCTTGCATTTTAATTCAAATTATATCCATGAAATATTACAAAACATTTACCGAGCCATTTTATATGTTCGCCGCAGAAGGTTGGGTGACTGCCTTATTTTAAGTGATTCCCTTAGCGCACTCCAGAGCCTCCATGCGTTGTACAGCGGATCCAGGACGCCCTTCACGTTTGCACGATTCTGGCGTTAGCGTGGTGTGTACGTGGATTCCTGGTCACGTGGGCCTGCGGAGGATCGAAATGGTGGATTCGGCAGCCAAGGCAACAACCATAGATCCCAGTGTTACCATCTCATCTGTAACTGCGGAAGACCTTCGGCTTGTTGTGCGTAGGGCGGCGCTCTCGTGCTGGCGCAACGAGTGGTCTACTCTCCGTGACAGCAAGCTCCGAACGGTAAAGGAGCTTCCGAATCACTGGATGACCTCCTGTCGCTTATTGCGGCGGGAAGAAGTTATTTTGGCTCGGTTGCGCATTGGGCACTGTCATTTTAGCCACAGCTTTTTATTAAACCGGACACCGGCTCCAGTTTGCCCGCTCTGCGGTGCCGAACTGTCGGTGCGCCATGCATTTTAGATTGTTTTAGACTAGCACGTCTCCGCAGGTCTCTCCAGCTGCCGGCCAGCATGACAAAGATACTCGCGGATGACGAGACGCCGGTGGGCAAAGTTTTAGCGTTTGATTTTATCTGTAAATTTTAGGATTTAAGCCCTAACATTTTGGGTATTTTAACCATTTTAACCTCATTTCTAGTTTTAATGGTTTTAGTTTATTATTTGGTCTTTGCCACCGTCGTGCGTGTATTTTATCTTGTTTTTATCTGATTGATTGCCTTTTAGTATTTTAGCCTTTTAATTGGTTTTTAAATCCGCTGGAATTTTAAGGACGCTGATGACCCAGTTGTTGAACGCCCATAAACACAATCATCATCATTACAAAGCATTTGTTAACTTTATTTAATTGGCGTATTAATTTCTTCTCTGTTTCCGTTTCCGTTGCAAAGGTCCTTTATCCGATGAATCCAGCCGGTTTTCATGGTCTTCGGGTTTCGTAACTGTTCTGTTTTACGAGATAGAATTGTTAACATTAAGACCAACATCCAACCTGGAGGACTGCTCTTAGTCTGGCTCATCACTGTACCTGTCGAGCTTGGGTGGCACTGCCAGGAGCTTAAGCTCACGCTGCCACAGCTCTAAAGAGCAACCCAGGAGAAACGCTGTACAACCGAATGACACAAGACCTTGCATATGTAGATATTTATATACTGTCCAGGAGGAAGCAGGATATTGAGGGAAAACTGGGAAAGCTAGAAAAATATGTTCCAAGTTTTCTGGGGCTTCAAGTCAGGTGTAGATGTGGTGATATACCGACGTTTCGGGAGCATACATTGTTCCCGTCTTCAGGATATGCCGAAAGAGTTGAACCAGCAGCAGAAGAGACGAGTCGTACAGGTTTACCTGGACGGAGTGTATGGTGCCCAGCACCTAGCCGCTTCTAGCGTCTTTATCTGGGCAGTATAGAAGAGTCATTACTGTCTCAGGCGATTGTTTTGGGCAGTGGACATATCTATTCTTTGTCGCTCCGTGTAGGGGGGATGCGCCAATGCTGGCTGCGCTCTTCCGCCTGCCTGGGAGGCATCTGAGCACAGTCCGCTGAACAGGCTAGAGGGAAAGGAACCGTGTTAATGTATTAAGTTTACCTAGCCCATTTCTGGGCTTAGGAAGTTGGTGTCAGGGGAATGTGGCCCTGTTCAGTATTAGGTACCCAAGGCATCTTTGGGTAACCGGTAGCTTGGTCGCCGGCGAGGAACCCTATGGTCGTAACGGCCTAGGGTGTTCACCAGTATGTTTGGATGGGAGTCCAGCTTATCGTAGATGGTGCGGGATCTTTCCCGCACCACGTCCACGATATACGGGACCCCAGAGTATGTGTGTAGGATGTGGGACGGAAATCTACGCCCGGTATCGTAGATCATGCGCAATGCCCTGTTCTGGACGTACTGGAGTCTGCGAATAGTGGTGGGAGCCGCTGATCCCCAGACTTCACAGCCGTACAGAATCAGGGGCGGTATGATCGCCCGATATAGGCGTAGTTTGAGTTGAGTTGGCATGGTGGACTTTAGAATGGGGTATAGTTGTGTTAACGCTGCATGCCCTTGTACGGCTTTGACCCGGACATGAGGTGCGTAGGTGAGACCGCGATCCAGGTGGACGCCAAGGTATTTGGCAGTGGGAACCCAAGGGATTTGCCTCTGCCTTAACCTCAGCGACCAATCTGGTCGCCTAGCTCGGACCTTAGCCAGGAGAAGTGCAGAGCTCTTCTCGGGGCTAATGGCCATCCTCCACTTCTCACTCCAACGGCCAATGGCTCGGAGTTGGCGCTGCAGCGGAGGATGACAGTATCGTAGGTTTTTGTTACGTGCCATTATGAGGACGTCGTCAGCATATTGGCACGTAACAGTCGTCCCTTTATTTAAGAGATAGTTCATGTGCTCTGCGCGGGCCAATGGGAGGCGCCGAGGCGTGGCCGCTGAGATGGAACGGAGCATGGACCAAACGGAAAACCTAAAAGAAACGGTCTACGTCAGGGGACTCTATCCGGGATTAATTTGTGTTTTTATGTTGGATTCAAATAACTTTAAAGCCGGTTTCCAGGCCGTATTTAATTGAAGTCCTGCGTCTGTTGAGATTACGTCTTTCTGAAAGGATAGCTAAAGCTTCCTTAACTCTCCGTGGCCAGTAGCTCGAACTTTTGGCAATAATTGTAGTTCCTTCAAAATCGGCCTGGTTATCCCGTTCGAAACAATGTTCAGCCAGGCCTGATTTTTCCAGTTGCATCAGGCGGATACTCCTACGATGTTCATTTATTCTGGTGGATATTGTTGTCCCGGTTTGCCAGATGTAAGGAATCCCGCATTCGCAGGGAATGCGGTAAACACTCGGCCCTCTCAGTTTGAGGTCGTCCTTGCCAAAAGTGCCAAGCTACTGGCCACGGAGAGTTAAGGAAGCAGGACTGCGGGATAACAGCTCGCAGCAGGAGTTACTATGCACTGGCCAAGGTATTCCAAACAAGAATCCGGAGTAGGAATTTGAAGTTAAATGTATATCGTACAATAGTGAGACCTGCGGCGACCTACGGTTCAGAGACAATAACACAAGGGATTGAAGAACTGTTACGAAGATGGGAAACGAAGATCCTGAGGAAAATATATGGTTCAGTAAATAATTGATTTTGGTGAGTCAGAAACAATAGAAATCAGGGAGTTGAACAGTAAAACAGATATTGTGACTGAAATAAGAAGCAGCAGACTGCGATGCCTGGGACATGTTGAAAGAATGACAGCGAAGAGAACAGTAGAGAGTACATATTTAACGGTAAACCTGATGGACGACGTATGAGGGGTAGGCCAAGTACAAGATGGCTGCACAATTTGGAAGATGACTTGAAGAGGCTGTGAATTAGATGATGGAGAAACAAGGCGGTAGTCCGAGAAGAGTGGGCAGAGATTGTTTAGGAGACCGAGGCTCTGCACGGGCTCTAGCACCAAGGAGTAAGTAAAATATTCATTTGTTTTTCGGTGACATACCGCTTCTGACATACCTTTTCAGTGCACATAGCAGCGTGAAGCTTGCGCTTCGCAAGCCTAACTGACTTGTATGTGTGTTTTGCTATTAAATTATATAACAGGGAGTTTGGTAAATCTATGAGAATGGATTGGTACAAACATGCGCACACACACACACACACACACACGCACACACGAGAGAGAGAGAGAGAGAGAGAGAGAGAGAGAGAGAGACGAGAGAGAGAGAGAGAGAAGAGAGAGAGAGAGAGAGAGAGAGAGAGAGAGAGAGAGAGAGAGAGAGAGAGAGAGAGAGAGAGAGAGAGAGAGAGAGAGAGAAGAGAGAGAGAGAGAGAGAGAGAGAGAGAGAGAGAGAGAGAGAGAGAGAGAGAGAGAGAGATGGTGTGTCACGAGCACGCACACATGCAGAAAGGCATGATATCACACATCTGCATTCAGACATGTCTATTACTAGTTGAGTATGCATCTACAACTGCTTATCACTAGCCTCATACGGCGCACATATTGCGGGACTCTAAGTCTGGACTTCCGCTAGGTCTCCGCTGTAGCTGGTCGGCCTCTGCTTTCTCTTTGTCAGTTCTGCTGTGATCCACGTTCTTCTGCATGGACTTTTGGTTCTCAGGGTGTAGGGTCGAGACACAACCCAGCAGAAAAGACGATTATTTCGTAATCAATGTATTTTATTCTTGGTTTCTTTGACTATCGAAGTAAAACCCGGGTACATTCAGATATTGTAATTTTTACCAACTGTGGCCGTATACAATAGAAAGCAATAGCGCGTAGAGATGCATGGCAAGGTTCTTGAAGAGGTAACAAGTAACCCGCCTCGGTAGCATAGATGGTAGCGTGTCTGCCTCACGTTCAAGAGGTCCCGAGTTCGAATCTCAGTCAGGGTGAGTTACCCGGATAGGGTGTTTGCCGGGGTTTTCCCTTACCATTAAAGACAAATGTTCGGTAGCTCTAAGCTCCATCGACCCTGGGGAAATTTGGGCATCATTTCACCCATTTTATTCACCTACGATATGACTTAACGTTGGAGGACGTAAAATTAAAAAGAAATGTAACAAGTAACAAGAAGACGGTGAACATGAAATGAATCTACAGCAAGTGAACAAATGAAATGAAAAGGGGTTTCTATTACCATCGTATACATTTCTTTTGACTGGTTCTCGCTCCCCAAACCATTCCTTTGTTTGGGTGGGCTATCCCGGTAAAATGTTAGTTCCGAACGTTTAAAAATGTGGAGATTTCTCATTGGTCAGAAAGAAGTAACACCACGCGTCGAAGAGCAAAAAGAAATTAACAGTTCCCTAGTTCAATAACCCTTGTCTAACAGTACTTCGGAAATAGCTGAAAGTGCAATAGTTATCCTTAGCAGCCATCCACCCAATCTGGTAGTCGATTGCCAGTGTGCATACAGTGTCTCAGTAAAGAATTAGTTCTGCCCAGGTCCTCAATACAGATCCACTGAAAATTACATTATAAAATTCACAAAAATGACAAAAAATATCTGAAGCATTACCAAATAAATACCCTTATTGAAACATGTTACACACATGTCCTCCAACGTTATGTCCTATCGGACGATGAATGAAACGGGTGAAATGATTTTCAAATGAGAGCTTAGGGTTACCCGACATTCGTCCATCAGGATAAGGAAAACCCCAGAACAAACCTTCACTTCAGGGATTAGGCATTTCTGCCTGTTCCGTATTCGCATTCCATCAACTATTCCCAACTTTTCTAAGTTGATTGAAATTAATTGGCTCAATGGGTAAGGGCGGGTGGACGTAGACAAATAGATTCATGGTTCAAATCCCGGCTCTGGCATTGAATTTTTCATGTCGACTCTATAGGTCCAATACCTTAGCCCGTATATGCCTGGCGTGAAGAAATGATTAATTTCCATCAATTAACTTAAATATTTAAGAGTTAAATGATGAAGCCTGGGACTCAAGTACTTGCACTAGTAAGTCGCCACAAATGGTGTATCCCGAATGAGAGAACCTCTAGTGGTTTACAGGGGAAACAAATGAGTCAATTGGAGAATTTAATGTCATGACGGGTCAATGGGTAAGCGCCACTGGACGGAGACCAGTAAATCCGTGGTTCAAATTCCAGCCATGGCAATGAATTTTTCATGTCGACTCCAGAGCGGCCTACATCTCCTCTCCCACGAAGATTATATCTTCTTATTAAAACCGACACTCTTTATTCATCATATGTTATTTCCAGTTTTATATATTTTCTTCTATTTTGTCCTGTAATTTATATCGAATTCCTATCGAATAGTTTCATTTCCAATTAATTCTCGTCTAGAACATTCCTTAATTCTTCTTAACAACCTAACTTCTGCTGCTTGCATTTCACTTTTATTTAAAATTTTAATTTTGTTTCTTTCCTTGCTTTATTTTTCAATGTTCTTGCTATAGTTCCGCATATCTGCTGAAATTTATGTTCTTTTTCTATGCCTTTTTCTAAATCAAAGCTTACATCACAGCCCAAACAGCTGAAATTCGAGAGCTGTTCCAGGCATTTATTTTCAATGCTTATTTTTGATCTTATACGATATTTTCCTCGATGTGCCACTGATGAATAAGAAAACATTTTCATAAGAGATGTAGGAAATTAAAGCATCCAGCTTTATGTATATATTCTTAGGTGTATGTAGCCCCTGAAATATTATTTGTCATATATTTGAATTTGTCAATATTTTATGATTCTTGTGGTGGACAGACAGGTGCTGGGCGGGTTTTCTCCGTGATCACCGGTTTTCCTCGCCATTACATTCAACCGGTGATCCATCTTCTTATGTATCATCAGTGTCACTGCCTGCGGTGCCATATGTAGTAAAAGCGGATATTAAACACTATACACATTCATAATTTTGGGGATGCAAAAACCATTAATGTTAATTTCTGGTGCTGTCATGCATAGAGGTTGGTATGTTATTTTTTTTTTCAAAAGTAAAACAAATTTCAGTTTGGCTACTCTTATACGAGGGCTGCTCAATAAAGAATGATCATAATTTTTTACGGTCATAATTTTTCGCACTAAAATTCAATCTTATTATATTCTGTTAGCTTAATGTGAGACAACACGCCGTAGTAGTTTCATTGTTGGTATTCCTGATTTCCGCCTGTGAGAACCAGGCAAGTTGAAACATGTTCAGTATCGCCTACCGCTGCTATGGAGGTAACACGAGATGAAGGATATGTGGCTTTGAAATTCTGCTTTCGTCTCAACAAATCTTCAGATGAGGCCTATAGAATGCTACAAGAGGCTTATGGAGAGTCTCTTCTTCCCTAAAGCGCAGCTCGAAGGTGGTTTAAAATGTTTAAAGAGGGGAGACAATCAATTTCAAAGGAATGTTGACCAGGTGCTCATGTTACTGCTCTTACGGAAGAAAGCATCAACACTGCTGCTCTCATTTGTGAGATAGGATCGACGAATTACCATAAGATCGCTTTGTGAAATACTGAACATTTCATTGGGTGCCACATTTCCGTGAAGCAGGCTGGAGGCTGCACCATGATAATGCGCGGCCGCATATAGCCAAAGTTGTTGCTGAATAGCTTGCAAAAATCAACGTGAAGTGCATCCCTCACCCGCCCTATCGTCCGGGTTTAGTCCCATGTGACTTTTTTTCTATTCCCTAACTTGAAGAAATGCCTTCGTGGGAGGCATTATACATCAGAAGCAGTGGTGAAGACTACGGAGGCGATTTTGAAGGATCTCTCAAAAAATGGTTTCCAGCATGTCTTTGAAGACTGGCAGAAACTCTGGGACAAGTGAATCGCATTCAGGGAAGACCATTTTGAGAAGAACCATCAAGATTATGAGGATTAGTGAAGGTACGTTGTCAAAAAAAGGGATAATTCTTTATTGAACAGCCCTCGTAAAATTCGAAAAAATAAGGTGCAATTGTTGTTACAATTATAAACTCTAGAAGAAATATGAACATAAAGGTAATGTGGGACCAAGCCGTTCAAGTAACGGAAAAGATTTTTAATTTGAAACACTCCGGTTCAGTTCAAAGCCAAAAGCAGAAAATTTTTTCCTCAATTGCTGCATTTCCTTCTGATCCTTATGTGTATGTGGGTCAGTAACCTATCTTTTGAGGGCCATTATAAATCCTGCAAAACTTCAAATAATTGTGCTTCTCTTGTACCACAGTGTGTGTTCAAATATATTGGCATAACAGTAGAGGCAAGCTGAAGAGAATGTGGTAACAATCGCGTTACGTTAAAGTTATGTTTGTGAACAGATGTAGGTATTAGCCGAAGCTAACGATAATATGCTTTACTACCTCCATAGGTAAAAGAAAAACTGAAAATATATCGAGAACATTCATTTCTATCATCAGAAAAGGTGTATTTTCATGTAATCACTCATTTGCTCAGCCTTTGGACTGCAAGCAAATTGGGATGAAGCAGGAAAACCAAAACACACTGTGGGAACTACGACTATGATCCTTTAACCAAATTCTGGTCACCAAGGAACGTTGCAGCGACAGCTTGAAATTTTACCCGCCATTTCAGTCTTCCCTGAGAAATTCCACACATCTGCGGCATTTGGCAAACAGGATGCAGGGAACGGAAAAGCGTTATTGTCTGCTTTAACGTTAACGTCGACGACATTCAGCCTCTCGCCCCTTACAGCGTTTAATCTCCTCAGCAGGTGTCTTGTAATTTGCATCGAGGTGGAGAAGAAAATTGGCTGAACAAGAGACAAGTTGAGGGAGTGGGACTAGGTTTTTCTTTGCGAAATATTTAGCTCTGCTGACTCGTTTATACTAACATATTTAGAGCTTTCTATATTCATTTATTTCAAATGGAAACGAATGGGTTGAAAATTTATCACCAAAATTCCCCTATTGCTACTTATCTTCGCGGAAAAGAGCGCGAGTTCCCCTCAGTTTAGAATCCTTGTTCTTTTGTTTTGGAGTTACGAAATGTGACAGCGTTACGTGCAAACTGTAAAGGTAAATAGGCAAGGAAAAACAACACTAATATGACACATTTGTTACGGAATGAATGTGCCTTTGCATTTTACGCCTTCACATGGGAAGAGTTCTCGCCTGTAGCCAATCAGATGCGCTAGAGCCGTCAGCGTTGCCACCTCGTTATCCCCACTCATTTAATATATCCCTCTCTCTCTCGCACACTTGCCAATGTTCTTGGTGCTAATGCCAACTGAATTTTCCAAAGTTTTATAATCATGCAGTTGCTGAAACCACAATTGCAACGTGGTTATTCGTATAATACGCAAATAGTTTAAATATTTAGTTTAAAATTAATTGTAGTTAATGAATAACTTATTTTTCTAATCCAATGAAGCCCGCCTCGGTAGCGTAGATGGTAGCGTGTCTGCCTCACGTCGTTCAAGAGGTCCCGAGTTCGAATCTCGGTCAGGGTGAGTTACCTGCATAAGGATTTTTCTCGGGTTTTCCATTATCCTGAAAGACGAATCTAGGGTAGCTCTAAGCTCCATGGATCCCAGACTCATTTGAGCATCATTTCACCCATTTCATTAATCGTCCGATATGACTTAACGTTGGAGGACGTAAATTACACAAAAAAATCCCATGAAAATACAGCGGTACATCCGTATAGCTGTGAATGTTACTTATGTTAAAAATAATTGGTCATTGTCAAAATTATGTTGATGAGTATAGGTATGTTGTCAAAAAAGTTGTGATCATTTTTTAATGAGCAGCCCTCGTATGTGCTGAAAACTGAGCTAAATACTTGAGGTAGTATTGGCTAACGTGAGCTGGAGATTCTTCATTTCGGTGACAAGTTTCGCCAGCAGCCGCCACCCGCAGGGTGGGCTACACAGATCCGCCTCAGCAGGATGGATAACTACAGTCACCCCCAGAGTGAACACAGCTGCAGTGCACAGCTTTACACGTCCATTGCTGGCATTTCGGACTTGAAAATATGGGTGGAAATAAAAGTGAACTGAAAATATTTCTTCAGTGGTCACAAAGATTTAAGTGTAATTTATCATTAAAATATGTCATTTATATTCCATTATCAGAATAAATGGAAATTTATGTTTTCCGAAAGTGACCAATTCCTTTTCTCTTGATAGAATTAATGCATAGTGATCCTCATGAAATAAGTGGTTAAATATGAAAGTTCATTTGCATATCAGTGAAACAGATCTGAAGAGTATTTCTTTTTTCTAGGTAGGTAACAGGTGAAGATACATCTCAAACATCGGGCCACAGCAACCAGGAAAGGGCACTGCACATAGCTTTTCCGGCTCTCTTTGCCTTTACCGTAAAAATTGGATGGATCCGGAACAAACAGATCCGGAAAAACAAATTGAGAAAACAATAACATTTTCAGTTCCGACGACACTCAAGTCCAGGGATGCTTCGAAGGAGTATCAGACCCACAGCACCAATATATAAATGACAACTAAAAGTCGCGAACGACGCCAGGAAGAAACCTCCTCAAACGCATCTCTACCACCCATCAGCCCGCTACACGCCGTACCAGTCGTCTGGTCCATTACTATGAAACAATTAACAATAAATTAATTAATGTTTGTTACATGAAATAAGCGAGGAAAAGGTTGCCATAGTAGTGTAGCCTATGTGCAGGGGAAACTACGAAACTAAGACCATGATTCAAACATGCATTTTCCAGGAATCGAACCCGGGATCCCTCTAATACGAGTCTCACACGTTATCGTGGACTGATCAACTTCGGCTCCTATTAGGTAATAGTTAATTTATTTTGAAATTAGTATTAAACATTTATATCTATCGCTTCAAAATTATCTCACCAAGGCGGCCCGGGTTCGATCCCAGGCAACCGCAAAGTGAGATTTGTGGTGGATAACACGGCGCTGGGGCGGGTTTTCTCCGGGACCTCCGGTTTCCCCCGCCATCTCATTCCATCGATGCTTCATCTTCATCTCATGTATCATCAGTGTCACCGACTGCGGTGTCGTATATACCTAATAAAAGCCGGCATTAAACACTAGAGATTTCATTTACTTCAAAATTATCTACGAGGTCTGTTAAATAAAGAATGCTCATAATTTTTTACGGTAGTAAATGTGAAATAAATGCGTCGTAGTTGTTTCATTACTGGTACTCCTGGTTTCGCCTGTGAGAACCAGGCAGGCTCAGACATGTTCATATCGCCTACCACTGCAATTGATGTAATACGCAGTTAAAGTTGATGTTAGAGGAATATCTGGAGTTTCTTTCAAATGTAATCACTGTTGATGAAGCTTGGGTACCTCATTGTGATCCTGAGAGCAAACAGCAAAGCTCAGTGTGGAAATCTCCTTCATCACCAACTCCCAAAAATGCAAAAGTGGTTGCTTCTGCTGGGAAAGTCAT
The DNA here is from genome assembly GCA_030765055.1 of Mantis religiosa. Lineage (NCBI taxonomy): Eukaryota > Metazoa > Arthropoda > Insecta > Mantodea > Mantidae > Mantis > Mantis religiosa. Next base: position 88,618 of record JAUKNK010000022.1, on the reverse strand, counting down.
GATAATCTCATTCCTTGATATTCATGGAATGGTTTATCAACATGTTGTACTTGCACACACATCAGTAACTGAATAATATTACAGGGATATCCTGAAAACATTGCAAGTCTATATCAGGCGCAAAAGACAACATTTCCGTGAAGCACGCTGGATGCTGCACCACGATAATATGCGGCCGCATATTGCCAATGTTGTTGCTCAATATCTTGCAAAAATCAAAGTGAAGTGCATCCCTCACTTTAAGCCCCATGTGACTCTTTTCTATTCCCTAACTTGAAGAAACGCCTTCGTGAGAGGCATTAGCCATCATCAGAAGCAGTGGTGAAGGCTGCGGAGGTGATTTTGAAGGGTCTCTCAAAATTAGTTTCCAGCATGTCTTTGAAGACGGGCAGAAACGCTGGGACAAGTGCAATGGGGAGACTATTTTGAGAAGGAGCATCAAAATTATGAGGATGAGTAAAGGTACGTTGTCCAAAAAAAAAAAAAAAAAAAAAAAAAAAAAAAAAAAAAAAAAAAAGTGATCATACTTTATGGAACACCCCTCGTATTTAGAAATATTTCTTCGTATATCATGGAAGTCTTCGTTCTTTTGTTTTACTACTGAGATAGACCATCTCTTCTTACAGGCTGTTGCTAAGCAACTTAGTTCTAATAAACGAAGACTTTGCCATATAAGACATGAATAATTATTTTTGTGATGTCACACGATGAAATACGATGTATAGACTTTTATCTTTCAAAGGAAAATAAATATCCTGCCCCTTATCTGTGAAAACAAGCGGCTCTACTTAAGGCAAACCTTTCTCCACTTTAGCACGTTCTTATTTTCCTTCCTCCGCAGTCCTCCTTTTTTATTCATTTTAATATTAAAGTACTCCGTTTTATATCTTTGCCCCGTGGAATACTGCAGATGGGATTTAAGTTCACCAAATGTGATTTTCTCTGCATTGATGAGTATAAAGAAGCCAGAGGGTAAACAGAAACTCCCATGAAAATGCGATTTTTTTCCGCTTCTCAAATGAGAATGTATCATTTATTAAAAATTCTTGAGAAGCGAAACTTCTGCTCCAACGTGCAGGACTTAAGAACGCGCGCGCGCTCACGCACACACGCGCACACTTTTAAAGAAGAGTAAAGGTGGTTTGGAGGTGGTAAATATTTAAAACCTTAATCCCATCTAGGCTTCTCTTCCCCTTCCTTTTCTGCTCTCTGCAGCATCCAACACACACCCAAACATTGCGCCAATTTATGCCACGTGTACATAACTCCTACTGAAATCAGATTTAAAGTTGGTGCTCCTGTGCAAGAAAAGCTAAAACACAAGTGCGTTTTTCAATGGACTACCTTGATACCTCTTTCACGGTGCTTACGTTATGCTACATATAATTATAAAAAATCTGTTACTGTGTTCAATATCAATAGTCAGGCGCTTGTGAAATGATAAAGGAAAGGAAAACATTGATACCGAAATTAAGGTTTGCCATAAGTAAAGAATCCTGATGGATGTCAAAGGTATGTTGGTTCTTTGTGACAATACGTGCAAGGCCAGATGAGGCGAAAAGCAGTTTGGGGGAAAGTTGTTATAACAAAAGCAATGTAAGAAACAGTGTCCTTAGCAGATTTCCAAAGGGGCTCACTTGACTTGTATGAATAGGGTATTCTTTGGATCATTCATAATGGCATAACAAAACAGTTACAAAGGGATCTTTGGTTGAAAAGAGGGTCTCCAGAAAGTGAAAGTGATACATCCACGCGCATCTGTGGTCATTCAGAAGAGTCTTCTTCGTGGAGCCGATTAGAGCAGTTCGTGGCTAGGAGCCGATTGAGACAGAATTCAGCGTAGAGCCGATTAGAACAGTCCGAGGCGTGAGGCCTATTAGGGCAGTCCTCTTGTTCTGTCTTGGATATTTGTAGGTTCATATATACGTGAGGAACGAATAAAGTTTATCGAGTAATAAACATTCTGCCGTCAGTAACTCTAAACAGGGATATTGGTAACCTTTGGTCGGCAACTTCAATTTCGATGTTCTAAAACAAAGAAGCAGTAAATAAATAAGCTGGAAACGGGCATTCCAGTGTCATTAAATATCCTTCTCACACACATCCACGCATACCCTGTGAGAAACCTCATTGTTTTACCCTGAGCTAAACAAAATTGCTTCAAACTATATTGTCAAGTGGAACATTGTTCGCCACATATATTGTTGCTTCAAATTGGCGTCCCAACGTGGAATTGTGTGCCACCCATAAACATTTTTGCTTCAACATAGAGCAAAGAATTCATCTTGTGACGGGAGAAACTACAGACAAGCCCAAGTCAATGTGGATCATTACCTTTGCCACGGCATTACATAGCCTACATCCATTAATTATATCTTCAATGAATTTTTATTTAAAATAATATTAATGGTCTTTAATATCTTGTATTGAAACTCCTTAATTAACATAGAGTCCTATATATGGAAGAAAGTAGTGTATTCCTTTCCATTCACATAACTTTCTCTACCTGCCCTAATTTCGTAATCCATTTTCACAATTTTCTATTTGTTAATCAAAGCACACATGGCGGCAAAAAAAAAGGCCCCAAACTAAAAGGAGAACAAAACTGGTGGTGGGAGGGTTTAGAAATTGAGGTGATTAAGAACATTGATGATCTAGGAGTAAGATTATCTAGTAATGGTGAATGGAGTGACCATAAAAGGAAAGCTCTGGCAGATGGAAAAATGGCTATGAGTGTTATTAGATCATGTATTAACAAAAGATTAAGTACTAATTACATTATAGATTATGGAATCACATACGTAGGTAATACCTATTTCTGGTCTTGGGTTTTAAAATATTTCATTTTCGTGTTCGCCGAATTGGTCGTCGCTAAGGTTCGCGTGCACAAGGCAGGGGACTTACTCACTAAGCGTCACGTGCAGCGTCGCGACGCCACTAACCAGCAGGCGCCCTCTATGTCTTGCAGCACCACCACCCACAAAACCCCATTATTTCTTCTCGGAGACATTATTTGAGGTTCCCCTTCCTATGCCACTATATCCTTAAGGAGGGAAAATCCCTTCCCCAATCTTCCCTTCCCTTCTTATCTCTATCTTGTGCCATGTGTTTCTAATCTTCACCTTTACGTGCCTGTCTTTTAACGCTCTCCCACAGTACCTTACCCTTCCTAGCCGTCGCCTCCAATTTACATCTTCCTCTCCGTGATGTTAAGAACCTGCAGCTATGCGAGAAGAGGGTAAGATGAAACACATGATGAAACATGAGAGCAGAAAAAAAGTAAGTGTTAACAAAAAGGCAGCTTTGATTCGTAACTAAAGCTCCTGCGCTAATAGAGAAAAGGTAACGGGGGAAAATTTTACACCTCACTCTCTTACATTATCCACTACCATTCTAATTAACTATTGTTTGATAAAGGCTGGCAATTATTTGTGTTCGACAATGCTGAAAAGTGGTAATTGTACATCTGAAAGCTGCACTTTAATGAAACATTTGTTCATGAAGTGCAGAAGAAACCTTCCTCATGTAATAGTGAATATGTACAAGTATAGGTAAAAGCTCTGCCTCACATTTATTACTCTTTTAAATGTAAAGTTAAATAAAAACTAGCTTAAATTTCGAATCAAAGTTACAAGAGTATTGTGATTATAGTGTCGAGATTCTTGCAAAAGCATTAACTACTCTTTAACTGAAAACACAGGACTACAAAGTATAATTTGGGTTATTCATGAATTAAAATAAAAGTATGCACATGCATATATCAATCTGTTAAATTTGGAAAACAATCAGGACTGATTCTAAATAATATTGCGATAGATCCTCTCTCTCTCTCTCTCTCTCTCTCTCTCTCTCTCTCTCTCTCTCTCTCTCTCTCTCTCTCTCTCTCTCTCTCTCTCTCAATATGTATAATTTAAAGGGTGTATGGAAAAGCTTCATCACACACATTGTTTCTGGAAAACAAAAGAACTAACGTACTGTTGTGTTTAATATAATTACAAATTTAAGGTTATACTGTGCGATCCATGAAAAAAAAAATGTGTAGTGTTTAACGCCCGCTTTTACTACATACGGCACCGCAGGCGATGACACATGATACATGAGATGAAGATGGAGCACCGGTGGACTGAGATGGCGGGGGAGGCCGGAGATCCCGGAGAAAACCCGCCCAGAGCCGTGTTGTCCACAAAAAATCTCACTTTGCGGTCGCCTGGGATCGAACCCGGGCCGCCTTGGTGAGAGCCAAGCGGTCTAACCACTGAGCCACGGCGCTGCACATGCGATCCATATAAACCTGAACCATTTCAATAGGCCACAACGTTTGAACTAATAATAGTACACACGTATGACTTTGGGAGAATATAATACACAATTGAGAGTTTACATTACACTATTTACATCTCAGAAGAAATGTTGGAAGTGTCCTACACCAGCATCTATACATGTTTGGCCCGCCTCGGTAGCGTAGATGGTAGCATGTCTGCCTCACGTTCAAGAGGTCCCGAGTTCGAATCTCGGTCAGGGTGAGGTGCCTGGATAAGGCACCTGGATTTTCCCTTATCCTCAAAGATGAGGATGAGGGTAACTCTAAACTCTATGGAACCAGGGCTCATTTGAGCGTCAATTCACCCATTTCATTCACCGTCAGATATGACTTAAGGTTGGATGACTTAAATTACAACAACAACAAAAACATATGCATGTTTGCACTCGTATCACCATATTGTCTGAAGTTTTTCGGAGAGTATCTTCGACAATGTTTCTTATTCGGGTTCGAAAGGATTCCATGAGAATATGTAGGCTGCGCCGTGGATCAGTGGTTAGACCGCTTGGCTCTCACCAAGGCGGCCCGGGTTCGATCCCAGGTGACCGTAAAGTGAGATTTGTGGTGTATAACACGGCGCTGGGGCGGGTTTTCTCCGGGATCTCCGGTTTCCCCGTCATCTCATTCCACCGGTGCTCCATCTTCATCTCATGTATCATCAGTGCCATCGCCTGCAGTGCCGTATGTAGTAAAAGCAGGCGTTAAACACTACACATTTCATTTCATTTCCTTGAGAATATAAACTGTCCGTGGCCTATACTTGTACGCTCTATTTTTAGATGCCCCCACAACAAATCGTCCGGTAATGTTAGGTCAGGAGATCTGCGAGGCTACAGAGCTTTTGAGATTATTATATTATCGAAGAAACTGGTTATAAGTTCCATGGCGTCATTAAATGTATGAGACGTTGCTCCATCTTGCTAGAAGTAACCTTCTCTCAATTCGATATCATCCAGCTGCTCCAAAAATGTAATGAATATAACCATATAAACTTCAGTGTCTACACTCGTATCACGTATAGATTGCAGGGGGAGAACACTTCCAACATTTTTTCTGAGATGTAAATAGTGTAATGTAATATCACAATTGTGTAATATTCTCCAAGTTGCACGTGTGTCCTATTGAAATGGTTCAGGTTTATATGATTGCACTATATAAACATATTCCATATGCTTAAAAGGCCTTTCAATCAACAATAATTATTTCCTATGCGACATATTTTACACTTCTGTTACGTTGGTCGCCTAATTGAGAAAATGTTATTAAATGCCATGGGATAAAAATGTAGGAAATTCAATTTCGTTACTTCTTAATACTTAATTTGCATCTCAAGCCACTAATCGCACACAAACACATATTAATTGTGGATGAATTACAGCATATAACCTATTTAGTCTATAGTTTTAAAGTTGATTAATAAGTAATATTTCTTTAATATTATGAATCATAAGTTAATAATGATGTTCTTCATCTATTGGATTTTAATCTGTCTGGACTGTACATTTATTATGAAAGTTTGCTTTTTATAATAGCCAGCTAACTAAAATGTAAATTAATTGTTCTTTCACACTAGCTGTGTGTAGGACGCACTATGAAAGGTTAGAGCCAGATTGAAAAATTCAATGTCATAGCGGGGATTTGCAACAGGGATCTTCTGGTCTCCGTCTAGCCGATCTAAACCATTGACCTACTATGGCCAGCGTGACAATACGGCCTTAAACTCTCCAACTGACTAGTGTTTTTTCCGGTAAACCACCAGGAGTTCTTATAAACACATGAGACAACTACCTTAATGGCGACTTACTATGCTATAAGTACTTTAAGGCCCGGGCTTTATAGTTCGGACCACTATTAGGTACAATTAATGAAAATTAATTGTTCTTTCACACTAACCGTGTATAGGACGCACTATGAAAGAGTAGAGTCAGACTTAATAATTCCGTGGTTCAAATCCCGGCTATGGCATTGAATTTTTCACTGTAGCTCTACCCTTTCATAGTGCGTCCTACACTCGGCTAGTGTGAGAGTGCAATTAATTTCCATTAATTGTGCCTAATAGTGGTCCGGGTCTTATAGTGCTTACACGACAGTAAGTCGCCATTAAGATAGTTGATTCCTGTGTTTGAGAACTCCTAATGGTTTACCGGGGAAAAACACAAGTCAGTTGGAGAATTTAATGTCACATCGGCAGGTTGGCCATAGTGGTTCAATGGTTTAGAGCAACTGAACGCAGACCAGAGGATCCGTGCTTCAAATCCCGGCTAAGGCATTGAATTTTTCAATCTGGCTCTACCCTTTCATTTATTAATGTTTTTGGAAATAACCTCATTTATTTTTACTGTTTTTCAAATTACAAAATAAATATAACCAATATCTAGATTTTCTCAAGACAAACATAGATTCTGTTTTAAAATAACCAGGAAATGTCTCGGAAGTCAAAAAGAAATATAAAGTGAAATATCTTACAGAATTATGAAAAAGAACAGCCCTCTTATTGAAACATGAAGAACAAAACATAATCAGTGTGTGCTAACCTATTTCATACTGCTTATAAATATGGAATGGGTAATTAATAAACAAATATTTAACATACAAATCAAAATATAACTATCAATTTTAATTTTGGGCAGTTTAAACGTAAGAGCAACAAAATACACCTAAAATATGTTGTTTTTCTCGCCTTTTTCTTTTTCTTCTTCTTATTCTTCTTCACTTCATGGCATAGGCAATCAAGTGCCTGTTCCGCCTTAAGTCCTCCAGCCATCGTTTCCTTGGTTTGCCCACCGATCTCCTACCTATAGGATGATACTGTAATATTTGTTTTTTAAGTATATTGTCTGGCATTCTTTCAACATGTTTCTTCAATTTTTGTTTGAGATCTTTTAACCTATCATTCATACTAAAAATGTCCAGCTTTTCTCTTATATTTTCATTTCTTATTAAGTCCCTCATCGTGCATCCTTTCACACTTCTCAAGAATTTTATTTCTGAAGCCTGTATTTTACTCTGTTGCTTTTTAGTTAACGTCCGAGTCTCACTTCCGTATGTCAGTATAGGTACAGCCATAACTTTGTAGAACTTTAATTCTGTTTCTTTACGTATTTTGTTTCTAAATGTTCTATTTATTGTTCCACGCGCTCTTTGAAATTTGAATATCTTATTGTAGACATCATATTCCTTGTCATCAGTTCCCAAGTAGTTAAAATGGCTTACCTGTTCAACGCAACGATTATTTATAACTATTTTTGTCCTAATTGGCTCTTTCCCAATTAATGCCATTACCTTTGATTTTATAAAAGAAATTTTCATATTATATTGCTTACAAAGTTCACTAAGTTTAAAAATAGATTTTTGCAGAGCAAACCTGCTATTTTGTATAATAACTAAGTCTTCAGCAAACAATAAATTATTTAAAAAGTTTATATTTGAAATTTTAAAACCTACATTCACTAGCTGCTTCCATTTGCACACTAAGTCGTCAATAAAAATACTAAAAAGTGTAGGTGGTAAACTAGACCCTTGTCTAAGTTTTTTTTTTAGAAATTTTGCCATTGTTCCTCACATTTATTTTTGTTTGGAAGTAGAAGCATTGTATCATTTTTACTAATTGTTGTGGGTATCCTCGTTCTTCCAATTTGCCACATTTTGCATCGATTTACCCTATCGAAGGCTTTTTCAAAGTCAATATACGCCATATGCGTTTCTTTATTAAACTCCCTATGTTTTTCAATTACTTGTTTAACAATAAAATGTTATCTGCACAGGATCTTCCTCTTCTAAATCCACTTTGTTCTTCCGAGAGAAGACATTCAGGTATATTCTGCTAACTTTTGTTTATTATTTTAGCAAATATTTTATAGGCCGTATCCAGTAAACGTATTCCTCTGTAATTGTTACAGTAATTCCTTTTCCCTCTTAAAGATAGAGATGGTTTGAGTCATAAGCCATAGGAGTGTTTCACTATATAACTGAGTTTTGAATTATAACAGCTATTGTGAGGATACATTAATTACTTTTGCATTTCAACTTAGATGCAACCCTTTTAAATAAGTTCTCTGTAATGAGGTTCACTCCAGCAGCAGAAGAAGTGCATGAATAAATTAACAAACATTATAAGTATCTTGCGCTGTGCATTTCATATTTTGTACAATTTTTCCTTCTACTGTGACGCATTCTAAGCACAAGAGCCATTCTCTGAATGCAGTGCCACTAAGAGCAGCAAATTAGCACTTGGTTTCACCATCTGCATTATTCATGGCTTCCTTGATTAGTTCGTGAAAGGCTAATATTACCGCGTGTGCATGGCCCCCCTGCATATGTGGCATGTTGTATTTGTGACACAGAATTGTGTTTCGTCCGAAGAAATGAGGTACGTGACGTCATTACAGTGATAAAATGATAGGACAAGTTGTATTGTGCAAGGATACTTGTTTTACATGAGCATTCCGACTGCATTCCGAATTGAGAAAACAAAGAAAATAGAAGAAAGGGAATAATGATACTACAATATTTGTTTCAGCATTCATATGAAAGGAGTTCCTTTTTATATTTATATTAAGTTACTTAATACAGTGTATATTTTATTACCAAGCGGGATGGTTCAGGGGGTTTCGTCCGTGGCCCACATTCGGGAAGTCTGGTTCCATTTCCGTGGCTACCTGATTCATGGCTTTTATCGGGAGCTTCCCCGGGTTTCCAGGCGAATGCTGGGCAGGTTAATCTCCCGAATTTCCTGTACCTCCCATATCATATCATGGTCTCTAAGGGGAGGGGTACTAGAGGAACCTCGGGCCGAACATTCGAGCCCCTCCCTGATTGGGAGTTGTTCGGATTGTGTTGGACTCGAGGGGGCAGTGTGTTCCCGAAACCCACGGGTAATTGGGTACCTCAGGCCGCCCAGAAGGGGTAGAGGATTGCCTCATAAGTCCCGCGTACTAGCCAACATGTCTGACTTCCAACAGAGCCTCGCACTGTTCTATGCCAATATGCTGACGACGTCCTCATCTTGGCCCACAACAAAAACGTCCGCTACTGCCTCCCTCCGCTGCAGCGATCACTCCGAGCCATCGCCACGTGGTGTGAAAGGGGGAGGATGGCCATCAGCCCACAGAAGAGCTCTGCCCTTCTGCTGGGGAAGGTCCTCCGCTGGCGCCCGGAAGGAGACCTGCGGTTGAGGCAGAGAAGGATCCCTTGGGTCCGATCTGCCAAATACCTGGGTGTCCGACTGGACCGCGGCCTCACCTTCACCCCACATGCCCGTGAAAAAATCAGCCTCGGCCATGCAGCGCTCAGGCAGTTGTACCCCATATTCCGATCAACCATGCCCACTCGCCTGAAACTAGGGGTATATCGTGCGATCATCCTGCCCCTTATCCTGTATGGATGTGAGGTCTGGGGATCGGTGGCTAATACCACCATGATGATCTACGATACCGAAGGTATGTCTCCTTCACACATCCTACATTCCCATTCTTGCATACCCAGCGTTGAGGACGTTGTGCGTGTACGCTCGCGCACATTGTATGCCAGAATTACATCCCACCCCAACCACCTAGTTAACACACTAGGGCAATATGACCACCGTGGGCCCAGGAGGAGAAAGAGCTACCACCTCCCCAAGGACGCCCTTGGGTGGTGAGTCCAGCCCCTCATCCCTTCAGCACTACACTCTGTCCCGGCCACACTAGGGCTGGATTTGGCCTGTCGGCTGACCCCTGGCAGTCGGTCCCCCTGTGTGACCCAAATGAGAACCACAACCTAAATGATACCCAACCACCGACCGCTTCCTTCCTGGCTCCGCCACCCTGGACGGACACTGCAAAGCAGGCCGCTCCTAGCGTGGTGGTTTAGGGCACTGGCCTCCTACTTGCAAGCTCATCCCGCCGCCAGGAGCACTAGCAGAGGCTGAGTCAGGTCCATCAGTTAACAAGGACATCCAAGCTTTGGAGAAAAGACCAATCGTATAAGACCGCACGGGTAAATCCGCACAGCAGATAGGTACCTTAGCGCTTTACCCACCGTCCGGGAGCACCGGGACGATTTGTTCTCGATCTTGGCTCCTGACAGAGGTAGTAGAAGGTGTGCTAGATCACCAGGCGGCCCCACCGAGGTTTTCGGTAGCCTTCCCTGCGGGGTTGACGCGCGTAAGTTTTCGTATCCACTTCCACCTATCTTGACGTAGCAGTCGATCGGGGGGGGGGGCTTTTAGACTCAAGGTATTTCCCCACGGAAGGAACCCAGGAGTTTTCCATTGCTCCAAGGTAGAAGGGGGCCCGCGTCCTTGGTCCTACGGGTCCAGGACTAATGGGAGTAGAGCCTCTGGAGTATAAAGGTCTCTTTAAGGATAGAAGTATTGATGGATATCTTGGTGCTGTATGGCAGGATGATATGCTCCTGGTGGGGCACTCTCCCGTCTCTTACGGTCGAGGGGATGCCAGTTGTACTGGACAGCCGGGAAGATTCAAACTGGTAAATTGTAAGAACACTGCCCTCTGTACTGTCGTGACTTCTTGGGGTCAGCCACTTCCTGTCTCCTCTCACCTCATCCTTCCTCCTGGGAATGGCCCTTTTAGGGCTTATATACAAAAGGTCTGCCACATCGCTTTACCCAGTCCTATATATTTAATTATGAACGGTTTCAAGTAACGCAAGATGTGCTTAGTTATATGCAGCAACAATGTTCAAATGTTAGGGTTAGGATACATAAATACACCCATTTTTGTCTCCACTCCTGCACGATAAAGGTAGAAATGAATGAATCATAGGAGTTTGTACGCCATACAGACGCGTAGAACTGTGACACTGGAAGCATGCCCCGCTGCTGAACATTACTGGAGTTGTCTAGAGAGGGCGACGAACGAGTCATCAACGAAGCAGAGTTCTAGGATCCACTGGGAGTAACTTTCACTTTGAGCAACCGTAGACGCCAGCTGTCCGACACGAGGATAAACAGTTAAGAGCGAAGCAGAAAGGGAAGCGGTGTAGGGAAAGCTTTCTTCTTCATCTTCTTCTTCAACTTTCCTAGTTTTATCTTCGTGGTGAAAGGGTTTTCTTCTTCCTCTATCCCTTATACCTTTGGGTGTCGATTTGAGGAGCAATTGATCCAAAGCTCTACAGAGAACTTAGGATGAGTGATCACCCCGATGCCTGGTATGAGAGTGAGAGAAGATGACAGAATGAGAGAGGAAGAAGGATGATAATGGAGCAATTGGGGGAATGATGACCGGGTAAACCGGAGATCCAGGAGAGAAAACCTGCCCCTAAACAGTTTTGTCCAAAATACTTGTCGCCTGTAATCGAACTTCCCAGTACCTGATATGCTGCTCATATAGTCTGTGATCATTAGCCATGCAGAATACCTGCTCCCTTTTCTGCCTCCTAATAACCTGTATCGCGCTCTCGGTGAAAACACATATGGCTAATTTGAGATACTTCTACTTGAAGCCACCAACTAACCGGAAAACATATTATTCTTATTAATACTACTCTGTAAATGAAACAAACATTGATGTAATGTTGGTCATTACCCTGTCCTGAATTATAATGCAAATAATCGCACATTTATAATAAAACCCTATATATGTCATGTACATGAGATCACTGCAAGTACAGCCCGCCTCGGTTACGTAGATGGTGGTATGTTTGCCTCACGTTCAAGAGGTCCCCAGTTCGAATCTTGGTCATGTTGAGTTACCTGGATAAGGTTTTCCCCGGGGTTTTCCCTTATCCTTAAAGACAAATGTCAGGTAGCTCTGAGATCCATGGACCCCGGATTCATTTGAGCAGCATATCACCAATTTCATTAATCGTCCGATATGACTTAACGTTGGAGGACGTAAACTAAAAAAAAAAAAAAAAAAAAAAAAAAAAAAAAAAAAAAAAAAAAAAAGAACTGCAAGTAGTGGCAAATATTATTGGTATGTGCTATAACAATGGATACTGCTTATGAATACAGTAACCTATAAATAGTTTCTCAAACAAATCAAAATATAACTAACATACTTTTAAACTTCGCATCCCATTTTAAGAGCTCGTTAATATTAAACCATAACTAATACTACTATATAGCAAAGCGAGGAGGCATATAGGAAAAAATTCGCAACACAGATGTTCACCTCAGCTTATTACACACGCACGGCGAGTCCAGTGTATGTATAGTCTGTTCAGATATAATCATATCTTCTGGACAGCAACCTGTAATACATCGGCAGGCGCGAGAAAACATCATATAGACACACGTAGCTTCCAGTCGTAACTTACTGTACGTCAGCTTACTAATATTTCACTCTTCTAATCGACCAGATAGGACCTGATAAGGTACGATCGAAGCGCTGGTCACCTGTAGGTCAATACGCCTGAACGCTCTGTCGTGTAATACGTTATCTCCAACAGGCTTCGAAAGATTGCAATTAAGGGATTTTCCTTTATTCTGAAAGACGAAATTCGGGTAACTCTAAGCTCTATGAACCCTGAGCTAATTTGTATCGCATGTACTAGTTGGTTATATAAATTTCATTCTGAATACAACACTTCTAACGTATCTAGTAGAGCAGGTAATGCTGACATTGTAAAGGCCCACGAGTAAAAGTGCTTTAGAGATACTATACTACCAGACTGCTATTTTTTGTGCAATCCCTACTTTGTGTTCGTAATCAATGCGAAATGGGGAATACTACATCGTTTTACAGATAAAAAAAAAACTCTCACTTTGCACTCGAGGAGAACTTTCAACAGGATATGTACATTCATACTGCATAAATGAGATGAAAAAAAAGCATGAAAGGGCGGTTTTAATTGTGAATTCGAATTTTCAGTTAGTACAAAAATAAAATACGTCACGAAACCGAAACCTCTGCAACATCTCTTGATTCCTGGAAATCTAAGGTAATACTACAACGAACTTCTAATGTTTCTCCGATAATTTAATCGAGCCATACTCAGTCATACGTGTAGAAAGTTTGAAACTCAACAAACTAAAAGTGCCTCGCTATCAATTTATGTTATAGGATTATTATTTTCCTTGACTTTTTATAATTATTTTTCTGGCAGCATTCGAGCTGCAAAAGTTAGGACTAAATCTGCTTGGAGGAAATATTTCTATGTTGTTTACTTTATTTTATATTAAGCATTCCAATTATAGAAGTTATTACAACCTTTTATGTAATGATCTAGCAACAGTTCACTTGGTAGAATATCATTTGGAATTTTCCTAGGTAAATTCGTTAAAGAATTTGCCACTATTAGATATATCTGTACCATCGACACGTGTAAGAATTCCATTCATGTTATCAATTTAAAACAACGGATATAAATATGGAACAAATTGGCATGTGTTTAAAGCATTAAAATAAGAATTCTTTAAAATACGTTAAGTATGAAGCTATTAACAGTGAAGGAAACTAATGTGTACAAGTATAACAATTTGTAACTCAATACTTCACTTAACTTATAATAAATTATGATATTTTTCTTATAAATTGTCCGGAATCAGGATTATTACACATATAAAGATAATAAGAAATTATTATAAATTAAAATTTGGTATTTATAGGAACTCTACTCATATTGATAATTACATAAAGAAATAAGAGTTTTAATCATTTTTCACAAATATTTACTGTCTTAATACTTTGATTTATTGATTAATAAATATATTCCTGAATAAAGATGAATTTAATAAAGAATATAAACATATTAATAATACTGTTTTAATTAATGGTTCTAATAAAGACATTATTAATGAAAATAATTGAAAAATTTAAATATAAAAAAACTGTTAATGATATTTCCATCCTTAAAAAATAAAAGACGATTATAATTTTTAAAAATGGACTTACCATCCTTGGGTTAATAAACATTTTCAAAACAATTTTAATGAGTTTGGTATAACTTTATTTCCTCAAAATATATATAGCATTAAAAATTTATTGCATTTCCCTTAAAAAGATAAAATTCCTTATAATAACAAATCTGGTATTTATCAGTTTAATTGTTTTGATTGTGGTAAAGTTTATATTAGAAAGACCAAACGTAATTTAGAAAACTGAACGGAAGAACATTTTCAAAATATTAAGTATAAACATACTGATTAATCGGCCGTAGAAGATAATTTTTGGTCATTAAACAATGAAATAAATCCAGAAGTGAAATTATTAAAACAATTAAATGGTCCAATAGATTTAATGGTTTGGAAAAGTATATTTATTAAAAACAACAAACATCGCGTAATGAATTTTGAAATTTAGGCAGTCGATCCTGTTTTTAAATTTGTTTTATTTTAAGATTTTGGTACTACTAACAAGAACATATTAACATCTAGCATTCGTAACGATGAGGACAACCTTTTTTCCGGCTAAGGATGTGTAAAAGTTTAAATGAAATCGCGAACTTGGACAATTTATAAGAGAAATATCATGTCTTTTAAGATATGTGAAGGTTTTAGTTACAAATTGTTATATTTGTAATGAATTCCTTATTGTCATTAATATAGAAAGTGATGTCAATTTTATGTAATTTAGATCCGCTTAAAGATTTTATTTTTCCATGGTAGTAGTTACTTCCAGCAAAAATTGATAAATTATTATCTTATGACATTAATAATGGGCTTGAAACTGAAATTAAATTATGCAATTGAAAATATCACACCATATGAAATGCAATCTGCAAATCCGTAAGAGAGAAAGCTCCATATTTGCTTCCTAAATTTACTACATAATGATCACCCCGGCAAGAAATAGTCCATTTTTATTAAAACAAACATTATTTTTGTAGTTTACTTTTAATTATAACCAAGATATCTAACATTAAACCACACTAATAACAATTGAATACTCAGGTCACAAGAAAACAGAAATCTCAAATACAGGCAAGCACATCATTATTCACTAGGTAACTGAATCCCAGTGATAATGATCAGAAACAATTGAGAATAGGAGCAAATATGTCGTATGTGGCCCTGACGCATATTTTGTTTACTAAATGGCTTGTGTCACATGACTAAGCCTTTCCTGCAGTAACTATTTTGTTGTTTATGCCACTCTTGCTGTAATTTCTAAACTGGTTCCCAAACCGCTTTCTGAGGTACCTCAGCGCAATCGATTCGAAGAGTCATGATCGTTAAAGCGATAGTAATGGACTGGCTATTCATTCAAAGCTAAACGTTGTAAGTTGGAATCGCGGCAACTGCAGTCAAATGTACCTTTGGTATGGGACGGGGAGGGTTCAGGTGAAATAATCGGTGTAATGGCACGCTTGGATATTTACGGGATATCATTTGCAGTTGCTTGGTTTTTGCCTCTTTATGATAAAAATAATCACTACAATGTAATTGTAAAAATAATATAATATTTACAATTAAAAAGAAACAAAATTATGTGAGTGTAATTAACAATATTATAATAATAAAAGAAGTGTACTTAAATATTTTTCAAACCGAATACAGCCTAATGCTGCTATAGAGAAACATCCTGCAGTTAAGGGTTAATGCACTTTGTAACGTATTTTTATTCAGCTATGATCTCCACGTTGTGGCGACATATGTAACGGTTGCTTAATATGTATGGAGGTAGAGATGATGTCCTCGAAGTACCACGTCGGTAAGCTATATATAACGTAATATTACGTATACGATGGACAGATGGATTCTGATGATGAAGCCATGGGATGATGAATTATAGTCCCACGAAGCGGTGCCTTATGTAACAATATGTTACATATTGGTATGTGGAAAAAAGCAAAGATGATAATTCAGGAAGAACTGGATGTTCTCAGGCGTAGCTCAAGTCAGTAGAACCTGGGGACTCTGGATTCAGGATGTGGTACAGAGCAAGGAAATTAACTTCTCATACAATTCCGAAATAATTGAATTATTTACAATTAAATCTTTAATTATATGTTAAATACAATACTCCTCTTATCGATGATGAACAAATTGTATTCACGTCTTTCAGTAAGAAATACTTCCTATTTCCGAATTTCCAACACACACACACACACACACACACACACACACACACACACACACACACACACACACACACACACACACACACACACACACACACACACACACACACACACGCCGACACGCCGACACGCCGACACGCCGACACGCCGACACGCCGACACGCCGACACACGGTATTACAGTTTACGTCCTACACTTCCGACGTTCCAGAATCAAGTGGGGCGATTTAAATGCTTCTTACCATGATTATTGATTTTATCTACGTCACCATAACTACTAAATAACTCTCGTCCTGTTTGGTCGACACCAATCGTTGCACCACATTTCTTTAAAGTTGCGTCATCTCATTTACATAATTTACCCATTCATGACCAATTATACAAATACAGTTTCTTTTTCACAAAAAGAGCGCCATTTTTAACTAATCCTTTTTAAACACATAACAATCTTCACTTCTCTGGGCTAACACCAAAAACAACGGTTACAGCTTGAAACGCTAAAGACATCGCTGCAAGTAACTTCGAAATCATATAAAGATATAATGAGTGGGATATTAGCCGTCAGTTAATTTTAAATGCTAAGTTTTTCTGTACACCTCTGCTGTCATTTTTATTCCGAGCGGAAACGAATCCTATTCGCCCGCAATTGGAGGATGAATAGGATTGGCATAGTGGACGAATCGGAACGAAAAAAAACGGCGGAACATTCAATTTCAGCACATAATGTGATCATAAAAACAAATTAACATATGAAAGGGTAGAGCCAGAATGAAAACTTCAATGCCATAGCCGGGATTTGAACCACGGATGTTCTAGTTTCCGTCCAGCCGCTCTAACCATATGAGCTACTATGGCCAACGTGCCGACATGACATTAAATTCTCCATCTGACTCGTGTTTCACCCGGTAAACCACTAGGAGTTCTCATAAACATATGAGACAACTAGCTTATGGCGACATACTATGCTGTACTTTAAGGCCCGGGCTTTATAGTTCGGACCACTATTAGGTACAATTAATGGAAATTCATTGTTCTTTCACATTAGCCGTGTGTAGGACGCACTATGAAAGCGTAGAGCCATAATGAAGAATTCAGTGCCATAGCCGGGATTTGAACCACGGATCTTAGTTTCTCAATAATTTCGCGAATTTTATTCATCGATTTCTAGGAGATAACTTTAAAAAAGTAATTAGAAGTTGAAACTTCCACCCTACCTCAATCACCCATTGCCATGGCTATATTTATTTTGGCCCATTTGCAGCACTGATTTAGTAACTTTCATAATAACAAGGAGGATTATGGATGTAAGAAAGTTTGTATTTTCTTATCGTACAGGTTTCTAGAGCAATTTCAGTGCTAATTCGTCGTAAATCTATTTTAAACGAACTTAAAACACAACAAAATTCCAGAAATGGAGCAATCATGTGCCTCTTTTCCGGAAAAGAAGTTGGATTTCCCACTTAGAACGAAGAAACACAATTATGTTACAAATTTAACTGTCTAAGGTTGTTAACTTCTTTGCCCATAAAGATCGTTCCAACACAACAATACACCTTCATTCCCTAAGGAGCAAATTTTGAAAAAACTAATCCGAGTCACCAACCAAACCTAAATCACCCGCGCTTACCTTATCTCTTATCATCTATTCCAAGAAAACTGCGATAAGAACTTATGCAATTCATCACCACGCTGAACCGACTTTTGCGACAGTACTTCAGAGTTGGGATGATGCGATTGTGCCCCAACAGATTTTTTTTCTCTTTATAGGTGTCAACTGCATGCCCCATTACATGGTAATATTACATGCATTACAATACATAATTTCAATTTTTATTTACAGATTCAATTTTAAATTTATAAGCTTAACAGACTTGTTCCTAATTGATATATATACACACCTTTGAGCTTTTTCTAACCTATATGTTGGTAGTTCCTTTCTCTATTTTACTAGCCATTTCTTGCATTGTATTGTTTTATAGTATGTTTGTAGTCTTATCTGTAATTCTATTAGTATATTTATAAATATATTGAATTTAAAGTTAACTACTTTTTGTAAGTTAATTGAAAGAATATATTTGCAAAATGGTTTCAAGTATTTTGTGATTAATTCCTGGTTGGTTGTGGTCTATTTTCCTCATTGCTTGTGCACTTCTTCCACCAATAGAGATCTCTGCTGTTGTGTGTCTTTATATTCAAAGATTAAATGGTTAACTGACTGTCGGAGGTTACTGCATGTACATTTTGGATCATCAATAATGTGGAATCTGTATAGGTAGTCCTTAGTTTTCCCATGACCTGAGATTATAGAAGTAAGTTCTGGTGTAATGGAAAGTTTTCTCTTTAACCTATCTTTGATTATTGGGAGGAAAGTTTTACAAAGAGCTCCTTCGTTTGTGCTCCTTCCACCTATGTTGCCATTGTTCGTGTCCTCTTTCTTTTATGTCTGCTTTGATCATTGACCTGGCAACCTTATTGTAAATGATTGGCAGTCCTTCATTTTGAGCAGATACCTTGGCCAATTTATCACCGATCTCGTTGCCAGGTATTCCTACATGGGCTTTCACCCATTTGAAGTGGATTCTCCAATTAGTCTGTTGCAGGGATGTTAGAGTGGCTGCAATGTCCTCCACGATTGAGTTGTGCTTGATGTTGTTTACCAGTGGGTCCAGCGTTACCTTGTCTATATCGTTTTGAAGCTCTTGTAGCACTTTCAATATAGCTATTTGTTCTGCTTGCTTATTTGAACACTTGCCATCCAATGTATATTTTAGTTAAAGAATAAGTGTGGTTCAAGTTTGAACACCACTGCTGCAGCTCCAACCCTGTCTGCTATTTTACTCCCATCCGTGTATATTCTGAATATGTAATTAGTGGCTTCCTCAGCTTCTGTAATTTCAGGAACTTCTGCAGGATGTTGCCATTTCCTTGGTAGTAAGGGTGCATCATATTTATCCCTTTCATGTACAGCTCTGTATAGTGCTATCTTCCCATTGATGGTTATGTCAATGAGTTCAATACCAGCTATGCCCCAACAGATGCTGTTGCTGCGTCTGTCCTGGGGATGGTGACAATGTTTAGGGTATCGCAGAGGTCTCAATTTGAGCTTTTGCTCAGATCCGGCACATCAGGATGAGCAATTCCTTTAAATGTTACCCACGGCTGCAGCAGTCGAAGCATTCATACCTGCTACTTCTGGTTTGGTGTCGTACTGGAATTGGAACTGATTTACTAAATGAAACGAAATAATCATTCATATTCTTATTAAATATTCCAATATTTAATTCTATATGAACTCAAAGCACGTCATAACACTCATTAATGCGTAACTTTAGTAGCGTCGGTTTCCTTTACATTATGAAATCAAACCTCTTTTAATAAACAAACTGGAAATCCTGTTCCCTCCTGTTCTTAAATCGACAACGTCCACATACAGAATGCCGCTAACTGTAGCTAATACGAAATTATATAATTGTCCATCGCTATGGCAATTCAATAATTTCTTATTGGTTCACATCGTCCTTCGTGACATACTTTTAATAGTCGTATTAGGAAATTTGCATAATCTTTTGTTTAAATCATGTTAAACAATTTAACATTCAAATAATATGTTATAATTTTAGAGAAATGTCTTCGTTAAATACATTTATATTATTTTTCAATCGGTTTTACCTCCTTCAATTGTTTCTTAACCTCGTTCACCTCCCATTATAGTTCCTAATAATTTTCAAAGGATTCCTTTGAATCAACAAAATCAACAAAATTGAACCACAAACAATATTTAGGGGCCTAGAATGAAGAATAACGGTCTCAAAATTCAGGATATAGATTTCCTTCCTGGTGAAATTATATTAAAAGTATGCTAATTCAATCTATATTGTTACAATCATTTTTAAGAAAATCCGAGCTTTTGCAAAAGTTTCCATGCAAAGCGTGGGTTCGTCGTAATTTGTAAGTTGTTCAGTTTAAGCTCCAAATTAGGATTTTAGCCGACTTTTCGTTTTGGATTATGCCATTTGGAGGCACATATACACAACAACAGCAAATACAACAATAAAGATCTTGCTAAATTTTATTTCGATAGGGCTCAGAACATGTTTTCGGTGAAATCTAATCCCTGACATTTTTTGGTAGAATGCAGCACTTCTTTTACTTACTATAAGTAGTAGAGAACTGTAAAAGGACCCGTAACAGTCTTGTCACCATTCTCATTGGATTTTCTCATAACATAGAAAGCTGTTGGAAAAGTGAGTGACATTTCCGTTGTTTCAAATACGATAATTTTGTTATGTTGAAAGCTGTTAGTGCTGATGGAAATTAAGTTTCTTCCGGTAGCAGACTAGAGGCGTTTCCCTTGTCATTTTTATTTGTTTTTCTAATGTCACTACTTGAACAAAAAAGCATGTGAGAAAGCTCCTGATGACTCTGAACCCTAATATTTTTTTGTTCTGATATTACGAAGGCTTCTTTGGCGGGGTTGGAAACTTCTTATCGCACCCTAGACAAGAAAGGGGAGACTGCAGTCACTTCTTGCATGTCCGCACATGGGAGGGAGACTTCGCTATAAATCCTGAAGACAGGTTTAGTGGTCTTGTGTGGGAGCAGTCAGCGCGCTCGCTCTCGACCTGTAACTACCTGTAATACTGGTCAACTGGGAGATAAAGTCAGGAAGAGGGGACGACACTAAGTTTAGACGCGTTTCCCCTCATCTCCCATGCGTCTGCCGACGCTACCCTCTTGCTGTAGAAAAGGCAAATCTGTTCTTGAAGTAATAAAACAGAACCCTGCCGTTTACTAGCAAAGCTGCTTGCATCTGTTTCCCAAGGGGAAAATAACAATGTAGTCTAACCTCTTGATGCATGTCAGTAAGAGAGTTTCCACATAATAACACATAATAACACTAATTATCCGGCTCCGCATATAATTGGCTAGAGGTTCTGCGAGTGGTACAATTTCGATTCCCGCTGAAGTGAATGTTTTCTCTAGCTAAGATTATTTCTTATCCTGTAGGATCTGGAAGCAAGAATCAGTTAGTGTGTGTGTGCGTGTGTGTGTGATATAATAATTAAAACATTTACAAAAACATAGCAAAAAATGAAACATAGAAATCCAGTGACCACTGGACACAAGTCAACACCATTGCTGAGGCAATATGTCCCAAACGAAGGGAAGCATGGCCCCTGCAGTTATGCAGCTATGAAAAAAAAGTTATGTCTTTTGCGCCTGATATGGACTTGCAATGTTTTCAGGATATCCCTGTAGTATTGTCCAGTTACTGATGTGTGTGTGGGTACAACATGCTGATAAACCATTCCATGAATATTAAAGAATGAGATGATCACTTTTGCTTCTTTGGGAGTTGGTGATGAGGGAGATTTTCACACTGAGCTTTGTTGTTTGCTCTCAGAATCAAAATGATGTAGCCAAGTTTCATCGGCTGTCATTACGTTTGAAAGAATCTCCGGATCTTCCTCTAACATCAACCTTAAATACATGTAAAAGTCTGTTTAGTTAACGCATGTGCAGTTCGGAGTCAAAGGAACCTGAGCCTCCCGCCCACTAATGACCGTCATAAATCTATCTCCACACTTCGGAAATGGAACACTGTCGTTGAGGACCAATAACAACCCTGATTTTCTCGAAGTGACAGTCGCATGTCTACTCCACGTTGCCAAAGTTCCAACTTCCAGTTGATCTGTTTCATTACGTGCAGAAATTCGTTGTTTGTCACGATATGGAGACCGTGGGAGGAAAATGCAGTGGTAAATGCAAATAAAATAGTAGATAAATCTCAGTCACGTGAAAATAATCAGTGATGACAATAGTGTGAATAACTGGGCCGAGTTATATTACCGGAAAAGCCTCAAAAACAAAGTTATACCGGGAACTGTTTCTAAGAAAATTCAAGCGCTTGTTTTGATCACATATAAGCATGTGCTGAAAAATATTCTTGGTAATGGGTCATGCATGAACCTGATGATAAATTCTGGGTATTCACAGAAGTACAGTAAGAAATATTGTGATGAAAGGAATACCAAAGACGCCGATCTAGTGTGAAAACAAAAGGAAACGTTTCTCTAAAGTAGATAATTTCATATGCGATTTAATTCGTCGAGAAATTTATAGATTCTATGCAAAAGGGAGAGCGCCCACCTTAGACGAATTGGTTGCACATTTGCCAGAAATTTGTGATTTTCCTTATTGGCATTGCACTTTGCGCGGTCTCCTAAAGGAGCTGGGTTTCAAATACCGCACTTTGAATAAGATAAGGGTTATTATGGAATCCAGTAGAATTGTAGCTTGGCGATATATATATATATCAAAATAAAGGAAGTTTCACAGTACGATATATACATATATATACTATATATATCGTCAAGACTAAGGAAGTTTCACAGCAATGGACATAAGATAATTTATTTAGATGAATCCTCGTACGATATCCATGACGTATCGAGAAAGGTGGCAACCTTGCAGAACTGACTGCGAGCAGGAGGTTTTGTGTTGTGAAACGATTATAAGGGTTCGTCAAAGGCAACAGCCGACGTGCACACGTAATAACTAAACAGATTCTACCTCCATTGCAGAAGTAGGCGATACTGAACATTTCTGAACTTACCTGGGTCTCACAGGAGGGAACCAGGAGTACCAACAATGAAACTACTATGGCGTGTTTTTTTTCACATTAAACTAACAGAATATATTAAGATTGAATTTTAGTACGAAAACCTATGACCGTAAAAAATTATGATCATTCTTTATTGAACTGCCCTCGTTTGAATACGTTGTTGGTGACACATTTTTCCATTTAATTTTTGGCTGAAGCAGATCTTGTTTCCAATGTCTAACCATGATGCAAGTAATTTCCTGTGTTCTTTTACCGTAATTGACAGAACACAGCTCTGAGTTTTAAATTTAAAGCTTAGAATAGCAACACCGAGAATATTCACTATGTCGCGTAATTGGGTCAGTGGTCAATTATAGGTATTCCTTTTATTCTTTTAATTAGGAAAACAGTGATATCTAGCACGGAACTCATCTAATGGTAATCAGGAATAAACGTACGAATAAAATACGCCTCACTAACTGACCGACATACCAATTACCTTCGTTTCCAAATTGGAGGAAAATTAGCTAAGAAAAATCGACAACGATGACGCAACAGGGAATGTAATTTCAAAGCTGACACAGAGTGACCCACTTTTAAAAGAGTAAGCTATAAGGTTAGTTTACTGCATTCCTATTGTCGATATGGGTAGCTGGATTTGTTAGGCACTGAAACGATTTAAATGATTATTTTAATAATTTGAATAAGTAAAAAGAATTATTTAGGATATTGAATAATGGTATGAAAATGTTATTATACAAAATGTATGAAGAAATGTATAAAAGTTGAATGATGTTGATTTGTTGTTATGGCAACGGCAAAAAGACTATATAAGCACTTGGACTGGAGGTGATTCCTTCATCTTCATTTGACTTCCATGGTGAAAGGACGTGTGAGTAAGTCCGCAAATAGACCCTCATGTGCAAAGACAATTTTTGTGTGTAAGAATATATTGTAACGATATGTTTTAGTTAGAACTTGTTATATGAATATTGTTTTCTGATATGACTTAGTAGGCCATGTAATGACATATTAAAAACCAATATATGTGTAATTTGTGATTGGCCGTAGTAATAATTGTATTACGTAATGCTGTGACGTAGCAGTACATCGGCCAATCACAAAATTAATAGATGAGTAAAGATAGTTACGGAAAAATCAATAATCTAGAGAGATATATGTTCTTCAGTCTTGTTTGATGAGGATGAAAAATGTTGCGGTGTATATAATTGTAAAGGAAAGTTAATAACCTTCAAAAAGAGTTATTCGGTATTCGTAATAGTGACGAGTGGACGTCAGATTATATAATCAAATTATATTTTTAATCAAATTCAATCATCAAGAAGTGCAATTTAACATGCAATGATTAAGATGGACGGTCACAAATATGGCTCCCAACTTTGGGGCTGATTAATCATCGACAAACGAGACGACCTGTTATATCGCCACAAATATTAACTTAAAATAAGGATTTATCAATGTGTTGAAGGTAATTTGCAGTGACTGATTAAGAAAAAAAGTTCGAGTGAATTGTAATGCAGATTATACAATTACATAATATATTACTAAATCGGAGTCATATAAAATTTTATTTCTCTCACCAAAAATCTACACCTGAGAACAGATCTCATGACTCCTATATAATCAAATCTCGACCTGGATCATCCAAACAGTCTGCGTGCTTCCTATCTGCTGCGAGTGGTGGAAAATATCGCCACAATATGTATCAGTATATTTTACTTGGTGCAACAAAGAATATTCATATCGATTGATTCATGTTAAAAAGTTTTATGCTTAATAAATCTCAAAGTTTGGAGATTCGTTGGGGAAATTATAAATAATATTTTATTTAAAACGACATTATCCTTCCTTATTCGCAATCAGCCCTGAAAAGAAGAGTCCATGCAGAAACCAGAGCAGCTGAAGGACGACTAGATCGAACTCCGAGAACTCCAAAGAAGTTCTTCAGTACCCAACTTCTTTCTATACCCCACATTTGAACATTTTGTTACAGCACTAACCTACTAATCCCAAGGTCCCAAATTGAAAGTCGGCCCAGAGAGGTGTTTTTGAGTGTACATACAACATGAGTCAGTCGCGTCTTTTTTTGGGACGATAGGCCACCCATCACACGGCTTGGGCGCCTTAATCCAGTTTTGCGCTTACTTAACTATATTGCTTGACGTTCTTAGAGAGAGGAATGCGCAGAACTCAGAGGAATAGCGGCTTGAGGGACAAAACGTACTGCTCACTGAGGTACAACTCGAAAACCTACGACTCCTTTACTGATAGCAAATTCCGGTTTTCAGTGACTTTATAAACTTTTTTCTAGAGTATTCATGGCAAAGTAATTCAGTAAACGCCTCGGAAAAAATGGACCTATCACATGAGTACACTAGCAACGTCAGTTAAAAAGAAAATGGTGGATTCTTGTACTTAGATCAAAGTTGGCTGACAAAAATCAGGGAACATTAGAGACATGCCTCATCCATCATGCAGGAGTACAGTCAAAACGAACATTAAATTTTTGCGTAAACTACACACTTGCATCTCAATTAACATGCATAAGAGCTTTTGCCATTTAAGTAATAGTATTAAAACGCCTAGCAAATAATTAAAACTGTCTTAAAAGGCTAAATCAAGCATGAAAGATCAGGAGGTGTCCATTGCATAGCGCCAGGCATACAAGTAGTACTACTGAACGCAGAAGGTGCTTTTCAGTCAAGTCCCAAAATAGCTGAACACCATTATGACTTCTCCTTTGCCCTAACCCTCCCATGACACAGGTTCGAGTCTCAGCATTGTGATTACTTTTTTATGTTCATCAAAACTTGGAAACCTAATAAAATAAAGCTAAGTTATCCTAAAGTTGTGGTTCCAGACTTTTAATTAAACATTTCCTATAGCTGACATTTTATTCAGCAAATGATAACGATAATAATGATAATAATGATGATAACGATAATGATGATAATGATAATGATAATGATGATGATACTTATGATAGTGATAATAATGATAATAATAGTAATAATAATAGTTGTAATAATAATAGTAGTAGTAATAATAGTAATAATAGAAATTAATTGTTCTTTCATACTGGACGTATGTAGGCTAAATGTGGAAACGTAGACTCACACTGAATAATTCAATGCCATAGCCGGGATTTGAACCACGGATCTTCTGGTTTCCGTACAGCCGCTCTACCACTGAGCTACTATGGCCAACGTGACGACATGATATTAAATTCTCCAACTGACTCGTATTTTCCCGGCAAACCACTGTCTGACTCTACGTTTCCACAATTTAGCCTACACACGGCCAGTATGAAAGAACAATTAATTTCCATTAAATGACCTAATAGTGGTTAACTATAAAGCCAGGGCCATAAAGTACGTACACGTTGTAAGTAGTCATTAAGGTAGTTGTCTCATGTGTTTATGAGAACTCCTAAATGGTTTACCAGGAAAATATGTGTCAGTTGGAGAATTTAATGTCATGTCGGCACGTTGGCCATAGTAGCTCAGTGGTAGAGCGTCTGGACGGTAACCAGAAGATCCGTGGTTCAAATCCCGGCTATGGCATTGAATTTTTCAGTCTGACTCTACGTTTCCACAATTTAGCCTACATACGGCCAGTATGAAAGAACAATTAATTTCCATTAATTGACCTAATAGTGGTTAACTAAAAAGCCAGGGCCTTAAAGTACTTACATGTTGTAAGTCGCCATTAAGGTAGCTGTCTCATGTGTTTATGAGAGCTCCTAAATGGTTTACCGGGAAAATACAAGTCAGTTAGAGAATTGAATGTCATGTCGGCACGTTGGCCATAGTAGCTCAGTGGCAGAGCGGCTGAACGGAAAGCAGAAGATCCGTTGTTCAAATCCCGCCAATGCATTGAATTTTTCAGTCTGACTCCACGTTTCCACAATAGTAATAATAGTAATAGTAGTTATAGTAGTTTCGTTTTTATATACAGGGGAAAAGTCTTACGAAAGACGCCTCTGGCGAGTTGGATTCTTACCAACTAAAAGACCCCTGTAAGAATCATGTGTGTGCTTCTTCTCGGAACTGCCCAGCGGCATTACTTCAAGAAGAGGAGATTGAAGATGGTAGTGACTGTCTCAAATGGTCATTGAAGGTCTTAAACGTCTTCCATTTCCCGGCGCTTACGGGATAGAATTCGTCGGGCCAGTGTGCTCCACGGTGTCGACTTTGCCGCAGTAGATACATTGGTCAGTGGCGCTTAGCCTATAACGGTGGAGATAGGCCCTAAAACATCCATGTCCTGTGAGGAACTGGGTAAGATAGATGTTGACGCCGCCTCTTCTGCGCGTATACCAAGGTGTAATGTCGCGGATTAAACGTTGTGTCCAGCGGGCGGTTCCGTCATCCATACCCCATGAATCCTGCCACAGTTCCAATAGCTGCTGCCGGGCCTCGGCTCGGCCTGTCTCAGTCCGTTCCCTTAAGAGGAGTTCTTTGGCCAACAAAGTAATAGGAGGCGTTCTGGCCAACACCAGTAATGCCTTGGTTGAAGTCGTCCGATAGCCGCTGGTGATCCGTATCGCAACTTCGCTGCACGCTGAGGAGCTGAGTGGTATATAGTTTGCGGTCAAGTGCGATTTGCCAGATGCTCACACCATAGAGCAGGATAGAGGAGACAACTGAGAAGAGAATTTTGCGACTGGTTTCCTTAGGGCCTCCTATATTCGGCGTTATTCTACTTAAATGAGCCACGGCTACGCTGGCCTTCGTAACGATAGAGCGTACGTGAGTACCCATGTACATGTTGCGGGATAGTGGTGGTGGTGGTTTTATTAACCTTAACCTCATTATCATCATTAGTGATGGTATAAATAAATATAATTTGACTGCATATATCACACAAATTCACAAATTACCTACATATTCTTTTTTTTCTGTAATTTTACGTCCTTCAACATTAAGTCATATCGGAGGGTGAATGAAATGGCTGAAATGATGCTCAAATGTGTCCAGGGTCCATGGAGCTTAGGGCTACCCGACATTCGTCTGTAAGGATAAGGGGAAACCCCCGGAAAAACCTTATCCAGGTAGCTCACCCTGACCGAGATTCGAAGTCGGGACCTCTTGAACGTGAGGCAGAGGTGGCCTACCTACATATTATACCTAATAATGCCCAGTGTAAAAGCTTTTGTTATAATTACAATGTTCATTCATTCTGCTATGGCTCAACGGCCCAGCAGATGTTATGAAATAAGTCACCTTATTGTGCAAAATAGTAAATAATCTTATAACCTAAGATTACGAAATGACGAACTGGAAGGTATAAACTGTCAAATGAAAGTTAAAGCCAATTGGAATTGCGGAGATTGTTCTTTAAAACATTTGTATCACATAACTAAAAAAAAATGCATTTGAATAACATTTTGATATTAATCCAACTTATCGTTTTTTTTTTTTTCCTTGAGGTTCATACCCACACATTATGAAACATAAATGAACCTTTTCCTAAGTATAATTTTTTTTTATGCTAAAGAGACATCTAATGATGGATTCCTGGAGAACATTTACGTCAATCTTTTTAAAAAACACGTGCAGTTCTATCTCTTACTGCTAAGCTTGTATGTAGACGTTAGAGAAATTAAAGAAATAAAATTCTGCATTGCATTCTCTATAAATCTTAAACAAACTATTCTTAGAATTGCTATAAGGTTTGCAAAATAAATGTGGAAATGCTCTTATTTTAATTTTCCTTCTAGGTACGATGGGAATGGAAAAATACAGTAGTCTTTAAATGTGATTAAACTTTAATAGCAAGATGCTAAGAGGTTTCTTTGAAATTCTGTTTCCTTTATATAAACATAAAAAGTCAGTATGCTCTTTGTTTCTTAATGTATGTACAGGTACTCCAAAAAGTATTCGTTTAATCGCAGCACATAGGATAAGCACAATCAGAAAAAATATAGATATGAAACCATCAACTACTTCCTTACATCGCTTGATATTAGATTTAAAAATAACACAGAATTTGTGTTCATATATTGCTTAGTTACAGATCAGCTCTGTGTTATTTAAAATCATGTCCCATTTGATGTCTAACAAGCATTCGTCTAATAAACATTATCCAAGGTATGGTGCCTTGCTGACACACACCCCTTCGCTTTTCTTATGAGTTGTGTTTCATCCACTGTGGTTGACAGTTCCATCTCTGTTATTTAAGCAATATGGGTCGGAAAGGTCATGAAACTACGAAATAAGAGGGAGGAATTTGCATCAAGTTATTTAAAAATGAAATTGTTCCAAGAAATTGGAGAAACCATGGGAAGACCTACCAGTACAGTGAAGACTATTATATACAGGTTTCATCAGAACAAAACTTACGAAAATCAATCAAGAAACGGTCGTCCTGTAGTCTATCTGCCATGGAGAAACGACAGTTACTTAGAAAAGTTAAGGAAAATTCTACACCAAGTGCTCCAAAGGCTATTGCAGCTCAAACACATACAGGAAAATCCGTTTCAACACAAACTACAAGAAACGTGCTTTATAAAGCTGAGTATGGAGACCAAACTGCCCGTAGGAAACCATACGTAAGTAAAATCAACAGAGAGAAGCAAGTTGCTTTCGCAGAAGAACATAAATACGTTGATTTTTGGAAGAAGGCTGTATTTACTGACAAGAGTCAATTTGAGCTGTGTAAGTCAAAAGGGCGAGTAATAGTGTGGAAAAAAAAGATTGTGAGCCTGAGGAGAAAAATATAACAGCTTCAGTTAAACATAGAGGTGGCTCATTACTTGTCTGGGGCTGCATGAGTCAAATGGTCTGGGGGATTTGTGTTTTATTGATGGAATTATGAACCATAAGGTTTATACAAAAATCCTAAAACCCCATCTGTACAGAAGAGTGAATGATATGGGTATTTCTGAGGATTAAATTTTCACCCAAGATAATGATCCAAAACACACAGCTCTAGATACAAGGCTATGGTTGTTGTATAATACTCCACGATGGATGCCGACACCACCGCAATTCCCAGACATGAATGCAATACAGAACTTGTGGAGTATACTGGACAAAAATATTAGGAATTATCCGATATCTAATATAAAGAATCTAAATAACTCTCCACTAGAGGAATGGCATAAAATTACAGTGGAAACAACACAATGTTTAGTGAAATACATGCCAAGGAGAATGCAAGAGATTCTAAAGAGGAATGGATGGCCTACTAAGTACTAACCGTAACATTACACACCATTTTTAGTATGCAGACGAACACTTATTTTGTATCCTGTATTGTATATCTTTACTTTTGAATGTTTAACTGTGTTTGTGTGAATAGATGTTATGTGTTTCATTATTGTATTCTTTTTTCACTAAATAATAACTAAGACAGTGTCCCTGCTGTACTTTATTCTGATGATTTTCCACTATCCATACATCCTTAAACATAAACTCATGCGGAAACGTAGAGTCAGACTGACAAATTCAATGCCATAGCCGGGATTTGAACCACGGATCTTCTGGTTTCCGTCCAGCCGCTCTACCATTGAGCTACTATGGCCAACGTGCCAACATGACATTAAATTCTCCAACTTACTCGTGTTTCTTCTGGTAAACCACTAGGATTTCTCATAAACACATGAGACAACTACCTTAATGGCGACTTACTACATGTAAGTACTTTAAGGCCCGGGCTTTATAGTTAAGAGACGTTTCTAAGAGTAATGCTGTTCACCAGATACACACACGGACAGTTTTCTAAAAATGCCTCTTTTCATGGAGATTGAAGACCTAAAACTCCTGGCGGAATCTCGACATCCAATTTCTTTGTGTCTAATATAAAGACAGACAAGTGTACGCACTGAGGTAAGATGTATTAAAGCGTTTGCAGTCTTCTCTCTGAAGCTGCTACATTTTTAGTCTTCGTTTCTGCCAGGAGTTCTTACGCTATACTCCTCTGGGTTGCGCTAAGCTCTAGGCCATTTCATCATTACCT
Source organism: Mantis religiosa (assembly GCA_030765055.1). Lineage (NCBI taxonomy): Eukaryota > Metazoa > Arthropoda > Insecta > Mantodea > Mantidae > Mantis > Mantis religiosa. The sequence goes on along the minus strand of JAUKNK010000022.1, from coordinate 57,747 downwards.
TAACGTAGGAAATCCGCTTAGGCTCCCGTGGAAGCGGATTCTTTCATGTATCTGGCAGAGTTCAGAGAGCGCTTAAATGATTTACCTGGAGCGTTGGGAAGAGGGGAACTTGTGCTCAGAATAATTTAGAAATAAACCGAATACGTACGTATTGGAAACCTGAAGAGAAAGGGAAGCAAGCTTATCTCCTCGGTTAAAATACACTTTTGATAACTCGATGTGATATAGGGAACAGTGAAACAATTTATGTGACTGCGCATGTGTGAAGAGTAACTATATGATTTATGAAATACTTGGTTAATGATTTTAAATATTCACTGAGATAAATATGGTAATATGTTCATTAGCGTGTTGAAATGTACGAGGGCTGTTCAATAAAGAATGATCATAATCTTTTACGGTTATACTTTTTCGCACAAAGATTCAAACTTATTATATTCTGTTAGCTTAATGTGAAACAAACATGCCGTAGTAGTTTCACTGTTGGTACTCCTGGTTCCTGCCTGTGAGAACCATGCAAGTTCAGATATGTTCTGTATCGCCTACCGCTGCAATGGAGGTAACACGCGAAGAACAATATGCAGCTTTGAAATTCTGATTTCGTCTCAACAAACTTCAGTTGAGGCCTATACAATCTTACAGGAGGCCTATGGAGAGTCTGATCTTCCCCACAGCACAGCTCGAAGGTGGTTTAAAATGTTTAAGAGCGGAGACAATCAATTTCAAAGGATCTTGGCCCCGACTCTATTTAATATAAACATTTCTGATATTCCTGAATTAGCTCCGAATTCTTTAGCTCTTTACGCTGATGACACAGTACTATATTATTCTCATGTTAATCTCCAGCATGCACAAGTAATACAGCTCTCTTTAGATCGCCTAACTCATTGGTTCAGCACTTGGCGGATCTCATTGAACCCTCAAAAACCGAAGCTAAATTCTTCACTCTTCGCCGATATACTCCGCTTACTCCGTTGTGTCTCTACAAGAACAGTGTCCCTTGGCTCCCCAATACAACTCCCGTTAGATACCTTGGAGTGCTTTTGGACTCTCGACTGACCTGGCGTGCTCATATCGATCGTCTTATATCACTGGCCTCTGTTGCAAAACTCTCACCTCTGTTGCATCGCCGTTCCAGCCTCGGCCTACAGTCTTCATTGTTACTCTACAAATCACTCGTTCGTCCGCTTATTACATATGCCTGCCAAGTGTGGGGGGACCGCACACTATGTCGTCTGCGTCGTCTTCAGTTCATACAGAATCCCTTCATGCGCATCGCTACCAACGCTCCACGGTTCATCCGTAATCAGCAGCTCCATCACGAACTAGGACTGTTTCCTCTTCTCGACTACATTCGCAGGATCGCTCGTCGTTTCTTTTCCACGCTGCAAGAAGTTCCAGGAACTGTGCATTATAACATCAGCGCCCGCACGCGCCACCCCTCACGCTTGAAGAGGAGACTACCACAGGACCTGCTTCTAAGTAATACATCTGATTCGAGTGATTCTAGTGCTTGATATCTGTCCTACATCTTCAATATTGACATAATTTCTCAGAGAGTATTATTGGAGTTCTAACTTAGTGTAGTTAGGGGGCGGCCTGTTAGCCTACGCCTGAGTGTTATTGTTCTTATTGCACTGTTACCTTCTTTTCACTCTGATCTGTAAAGCATTGTACTGCTTATCGATCAATAAAAAAATTATTAAAAAAATTCAAAGGATGGTGAACCCGGTGCTCCAGTTACTGCTCTTACAGAAGAAAAAATCAACACTGCTGCTGCCTTGTGAGAGAGGATCGACGAATTACCTTAAGATCACTTTCTGAAATACTTAAAATTTCAGTCAAATGGAGAAATTAATGTCAGGACGGCACGTTGGCCATGGTAGCTCAATGGGTTAGAGTGACTGGCCATGACATTGAATTTTTCATGTTGAGTGTCTATCTAGTATTCTTTAGTTTGTTTTTATTATTCTGTTTTGCAGCCGATTAGATTTTACCTTTTATCTATATTACGTATTAACTTTAAACGATTATGCTTTGCTTTAATCTGTATGAATTTGTCTCATTTTAAAATCTTAAAAAAAATTGCTTTAGCTTTACATTAACAGTCTATTTTAGAATATTTCATTTATTTTCATTACCAAGGTATATTATACGTTTTATTCCTGAAAAACTCATAAGTTAAATTGGAAAATAGTAATGAGTCCAAACTTGTAAAAATACTAGACAAATTTGAGTGTATTTAGAATATGACGATTGGAGAACAGTGTCTCATATAGATAAATAAAGTGCGTGTGAAACATTGAATTCACATAAAATTCTACATTTATTCAAACAATTCTTACATCTGAAGGCAAGAAAACCTCAAGACCTTAGGATTAGCTATATTTATCAACAAATATACTCAGTAGTAACACATAGTTTGCTTCAATACTTAACAAAACTTCTGAGAAAGACGTTACTAAGTAACTAGTCTTAGAAAAAGATGAAAACAACGAAGAAAGCTATTTTCTCCATTCAGTGAGGCATAAGAAGTACTACTGCGGTTGTGTTTATTGGATGTGATTGAAGTTGTAAAGCTAGACCCTGCCTTGTTCCCTAACAATGAACCCTTCCCTTGAGCTGGAAACAATAGAGGAGTTAGGCAGCTAACGCTTGCACAGGCATTTCCGGGCTCAATATTAATTTCGCCTAGTCTCATTCCTGAGTTTCCGTGATATTGCCATGTCCTCCCCCGCCACCCCCATGCGTGTACGTATTATGGCGCCTAGCTTAGCTTTATTTCGAGACCGTTACGAATGAAATTATAGGATTTAGCGTATCAACTAGGAAGGGGTAGTGTTATATTGGTCTGCGAACCGATGACTCAAAGGGGCTTAAAGAAGCCTGCTTAGCTAAACACAAGATGGTACCCAAACGTCTCGTGCAATCAAATATCACCCTTCCCCTCCTCCTTGACGGCGACGTTCCAGAACAACATTCCGGAACGAATCAGGATTTGTCGAGCGACCCTATTGTATGGAGTCGAATCATGGGTGACGTATGAGTCCAATAATATGCCTTCAGGGTGTACTTTCTCAACAAGGCGTATCGCAGCACTGAGCGGGTAGTAAAATGAGGGTTAGCTTCAAACAGGATGTTAAAATTATTAAACCCTCTTTGTTTGCTCACACTGTAGATAAATGTCTTGGTTATCAAAAACACCTGTCGATCTGTCCTCCTACTTTGAGTCATATCGATGAATGAAATGATGCTCAAAACAGCCCAGGGTCCATGAAACTCTGAGATAACCGATGTAATTTATCTTTCAGGATAAAGGAAAACCCGGAAAACACTTTATCCAGGTAACTCACCCTAACAGAGATTTGAACTCAGGACCTCGTCGATCTTGGTGGTTCTGTTGGTTAGAGCTGATCTAGTGATGCAAAGGTTACGGGTTCAAACCTGGCCCACTATTCCCATTGGTAACGAACATAAAATCGCTTAATATGTGTTATATCAAAATAATATTAGGTTAGTATAGATATTTTCTACAGTTTATTTTGCATCGGAAATATCAATAAATTGCATCATGAATATCAAAGAATGAGATAACCATAACTTTCCCAGCAGAACCACCTTTGGTTTTTGGAGGGTTGGCCATGGAAACCTTCACACTGAGTTTTGTTGTTTGTTCTCAGGATCAAAGTGATATAGCCGTTAAAATGATTACGTTTGAAAGAAACTCCGGATCTTCCTCTAACATCAACTTTAACTGCATGCAGACTGGCATGTGAATTTCTTTTTGTTTTCCTTTTTTTCGGGAATCAACAGTCTGGGATTCCATCGCGCACAAACACGACTCCTGTGTAATGTTTATGTCACCAACATGTGGGTGGCAGCCAATTAAGTTTTCAGTATTTCTGAAAGTGATCTTAAGGTAATTCGTCGATCCTCTTTCACAATGGCAGCAGCAGTGTTGATATTTTCTTCCGTAAGAGCAGTAACTGGAGCACCGGGTCCACCTTCCTTTGAAACTGATTTTCTCCCCTCTTTAATTATTTTAAACCGACTTCGAGCTGTGCTGTAGGGAAGAACAGTCGCTCCGTTTGCCTCCTGTAACATTGTATAGGCCTCAGCTGAAGATCTGTTGAGACGAAAGCAGAATTTCAAAGCCGCATGTTGTTCCTCGCGATTTACCTGCAGTGCAGCTGTAGGCGATACTGAACATGTCCGAACTTGCCTGGTTCTCACAGGGGGAACCAGGAGTACCAAGAATGAAACTATTACGGTGTGTTTGTTTCAAATTAAGCTAACAGAATATAATAAGATTGAATTTTATTGTGAAAAATTATGACCGTGAAAAAATTATGATCATTCTTTATTGAACAGCCCTCGTCGTTAATTTTGGAGCCTTTAAATGGATCTATGTTTTTGAGATTCTCATAAAAGACGTCAAATCTAGTTGAAATCAGCTAAACAAATATGTAGGAAGTTACCCTTAATGTGTAGTAGATTTTAACCTTATACCTAGTTTTAAAGCATTAATAAATCAATAGATGGCAAAGTGCCTGAGGTGCTTCGTGGATGTTTCTGACACATGCAGTCGATTGAAGGTAAAGTTTTTGTTCTTCCTTTCAAGCATTAATTCCTAAGGCTGGCAAGTTAAGTCAATGGAGACTAGCTATATGACAAAGGATTTAATTGACCTGGAATTGGTTACCCGGGTTCAGTGTAAATATTAGCAGCGGACTTAATGTAGCCTTGTGGAAAAGTAAACCTTTTGATCATATCATGTCTAGAATGAAAATAATTTTGTAACACTTCCGCCCTCAAAATTGTACATAGAGTATAACCGCTGACAGTTTGTACATCAATACATGTATCAGAGAGTAGTGGTGTGTACAGTCAGGCCAAATGGTGGATCCAGCATTACGGGTCATTTGATAAGTCAGGTAAATTTCAAAGAGGAGATGGAACGTTCTTTGCTGCAACTTTGTGGGTAGTAAGTATGATTATTCCAAGGATTATACTGAAAATTTGAATGTGCTGTAGTATACAGTTCATTGTTGATAGCCATCTGAACTGGTCAGTGTGATAGCTGCGATTGAAAATTGAAAAAAGCAGAGGTGCTGTTATTGAACATGTTCATTTGAAGGGATGTACTGCCGCAAAAGTCAAAGCTGAATTGGATGAAGTTTACGCGGAGTCTGAAGACCATTTACTTTTGAATCAATGAATTTGAAAGTGGTCATAGAAGCACCGAAGATGAATCGCTCTGGTCACAAAATTGAGGTCATCACACAGCACACCATTGAAAAAAATTATCTCCTCCTCCAAGATGCCGAATCAAAATTGAGATTGCTGAGGCTGTAGGCATGTCACCTGAACGAGTGTACAATATTCAGCATGAAAAATTGGCAATGAAAAAGCTGTGTGCAAGATGGGTGCCGCGATTTCTCACAGTCGACCGAAAACACTTCAGCAAGAACACTTCTGCAGTGTGTCTGGTGATGTTTAATCGCAATCTGCAAGACCTTTTGCGCCGATTTGTGACCCTGGATGAAACTTGGATCCATCATTGTACATCAGTAAAACAATGAACAAAGGCTGGTGAAAGTGTACCAAAGAAGGTACGAACCATTTTGTCAGCCAGTAAAATGACGGCCAAGATTTTTATTTTCTTGGAGGGAGGGGGGAGGATTCTCAAGGAAATAGTAAGGCAGAACCATAACTGCAACTTATTATGCTTCATTCTTGGCTCGTTTGCAACATAAGTTGAGACTGAAACGCAAAATCTGCTCTTTCATCAAGATAATGCACAATCGCGAACATCGCCCGCCTCGGTAGTGTAGATGGTACCGTGTCTGCCTCATGTTAAAAGAGGTCCCGTGTTCGAATCTCGGGTTAGGGTGAGTTACCTGGATAAGGATTTTCCGGTGTTTTCCTTTATCCTGATAGCAACTCTAAGTTCTATGAACCCTGGACTCATTTGAGCATCATCTCACTCATTTAATTCATCGTCCGGTAAGACTTAATGTTGGAGGACGTAAACTACAAAAAAAAAAAAAAAAAAAAAAAAAAAAAAAAAAAAAATAAATAAATAAAATAAAAAAAAAAAGCTCACATCAGCAATCGAAATGAGAAATTGCATAAATTGGGCTTTGAATTGGTCCGTCATCCTCTTATGCACTACACTTAGCCCCTCGTGACTTCTTCCTGTTCCAAACTTTAAAATATGATTTTAGTTAATAGATGGAAATTAACCATTCCTTCACACTAGCTGTATATAGTCTTAAGGTTTTTGATAGACAGAGTCAACATGAAAAATTCAATGCCATGGCCCGGATTTGAACCACGGATATCCTGGTTTCCATCCAGTCGCTCTAACCCATAGGGCTACCATAGCCAACGTGCCGTCTATCAAAAACCTTATCCTATATACGGCTAGTGTGAAGGAATGATTAATTTCCATCAATTAACTAAATTAATAAGAGTTAAATGATGAAGCCTGGAACTCAAGTACTTATTTATAGTAAGTCGCCACAAACGGTGTATCTCAAGTGCAAGAGCCCTTAGTGGTCTACCGGGGAAATATATGAATGAAATGGGGAATTTAATGTCAGAAAGACACGTTGGTCATGGTAGATCAATGGCTTAGAGCGACTGCACGGAAACCAGGAGATCCGTGGTTCAAATCCCGGCCATGGTACTGAATTTTTCATGTTGACTCTATCTATTTAAAATATGAGTTGGTGGTAAGAAAATTTCATTAAATGAGGAAGTGATAGTCAACCGTCAACGAATATTTTAGAGACCTTGACAGTACCTGTTTTTTTCGACGGGATGAAAAAGCTGGAACATCGCTGGACCAAGTGTATAACCATCTATAAAGATATTACCAGAAATAAGGTTAAATGTTCAGGGGAGAAATGTATTCTTCGTTTTTATCAGACTTCTGAAACGACCTATGTACATGCTTAGTAGCTAAGAGGAACGCATCTAATATGGTACACTATATACGGGATGTCTCCATTTCAATGAAGGAAAACAGTGATTGAAAAATCAATATTATTTTGAAGTGTTACACATATTCTAATGCCCTTCTACATGACCTCCATCTACCTCAAAACGCATACACCATCTTTCAGTAGTGGAAGAAATGTAGACTGTAACATGACAACCATAATTCGACCTGCTGCTTCCCTAATACGATTCCGTAACTCAGGCATGCCATACATTTTGCTAGTGTACACTTTAGATCTGATGTACCCCCATGCAAAAAAGTCTAAAGGAGTAAGGTTCGGGTGAATTGGAAGCCCACAGTCGAGGTGAACCTCTGCCTATCCATCTCCCTGAAATGTTCTGTTCAGGTAATCACGGACGATGTTTGCAAATGTGGAGCCGCACCATCTTGCTGAAACACAATTGTATCCAGTATGCCATCCTCTTGAAGCTGCGGTCCAAGGAACAGTTCTAACATGTTGAGGTAGGTGTTACCTGTTATTGACCTTTCGGCAAAGAAAAATGGGCCATACAGTTTAGCGTTTGTCATACCCAACCAAACATTGACTTTCGGTGTATCACGTTCCCACTCCGATACATCATGTGGTTCTTCATATGTCCGTATTCGGCTGTTGTGTCTGTGCACTTTCCCACAAACATGGAAAGTGACTTCATTGGAGATTTAAACATTGTCCATTAAATTCTCATTCTTTACACATTCCAGGAGGTTATAGCACATTGCCCGACCACAGGCGAAATCCTCGTCCTCAAGATGGTGCAGAGCTTGAATGTGGAACGGACGTTTTCGTTGAGTAAACGTAGAATTTTCCACACTGTGTTGCGAGGGACATTCAATTCCCTGCTGGGGCGTCGAATTGATGCCTTCGGACTCCTATCACTCGCAATTTGAACCTGCTGTACTGTTTCTGACAAGACGTGTGGTCGTCCAGGGCGTGTCTCATCACACATACTGCCGGTACGCTTAAATTTTTTCACAAGCAGACGAATGTGTGCCCTTGATGGGGCTGGTTTGTGGAATTTATGGGTAAATCCCGTTCTGGCGTCTTCATGTGACAATCCGTGTACACGTGCACAAACATTAGCAACCAGTTCTTCTGTGCTAAACATCTTGCACTAAAAATATTGCATTTTCATTGAAATGGATAGTGACTTTAGAGATATCCTGTATGTATTCTAGGCAAATTAAGGGTAAACCATAAGAAAGCCAACATTTTAAAGTTATATATCCTCTGATAAGACATACAGATATACAGAAATTTTCTTCTGCACCACTGAGGTCAACAGAAAATTAAGCATTATTTTAGTATGTGTAAATTATGTCATCAGGGATACAAGATTTAAACGTATCCGTTTTAATAATGCTAAAATAAAGAAACATAAAGGAAACTGTTCTGTTACTGGTTTTGTACTACAAATCACAAGAATTTGAACATTCTTAAGAAGTTTATCGTAGCTTTCATGATGATCACTTTCAAACCAGTTAGTATGCGGTAGTTCTAAAATATTTAATAAGATAAAATGTCCCTTTCAAACCGAGTAAAACCCGTAATTTATTATGTTCGTTTTTGAAACTTGCTTGTTGAAATCGTTCGTGTAAGATATATAGTTAGGCAGTAAGTTATCTTTAATCTGTTTGCTTCATGGCATACAAATAACACATAGCAGGCGTTTATAGCAGAACATGCACCAGCGGAACACAAAACAAGAAAAAGAAGACGATATTCCCTCTTGAATATTAATACACATTTGTTGGTCGGTAGCTGCCTGGTAGCATCCTTGCGTTTAGACAAGTAACCGGTTTTGCAAGTGTATCTTAACTACAGGTTACCGAGATGTTCTATTTATTGCAAAGGTAATGACTACTTACCAGTTGTTTCAGCCAGATGTTTTGTTTCAGAAATGCGTTCTCATTAGAGAGAGATAGAAAATCAATAGTTCATTCTTTTTCCTTTAAGAATGGCTGAAGTAGTCTACTCCAAGGTAAGGGATACCAATCTGTGAAATCAATTGACATGACAAATGATGAAAAGCATCATAATGTTCTGAATTCATCATTAAATCGTCTCACATCTGTGATCTTGAGAGCATTATTGACCTTATATTGAGTGCAAGGATCTACTGCCATTAGTACTGAACCCGTGCCTCTCGGATTTTTTTTTTTTTTTTTTTTTTTTTTTTTACCGCAGGACAGTACCTATTTTATAAACTGCCCTCCTACGCTGCACACGGCAGACAGGACGGAAGTGGATACGCCACTTAGGCGCCGGTCCTTAATGAACCGGCTACCAAATTACCTTGGTAGGGCCGCCGGTGATCTAGCACACCAGCTACTAGCTCTGCAGGCTAGTACCCGGGACTTATGAGGCAACCCTCTACCCCCTCCGGGCAGCTGGAGCCTGTCCGGAGGTACCCAATTTCTCATGGGTGGCAGGAAGACACTACACCCTCGAGACCAACCCAATCCGAGCAGCTCCCAGAGGGAGGGGCTTGAATATTCGGCCAGAGGTTCCTCTAGTAACGTCAGAGGTACCACGAGTGCTAACGGTCCGCAGCGCCTGAACCACGGCAGCTGAAAGGGACGAATCCCCTCCCCTACGGGAGTTATTGACCTTACAGAAACAAGTAATGTTTCATAATGTTACAGAAACATGTGTAAATTATTTAAGTTAATTGGTGTAAATTAATCATTTGTTTACACTATTCGTACATATGCTAAGTTTTTTTTGTATGGATAGAGTCAACATGAAAAATTAATGCCATGGCCGGGATTTGAACCACGGATCTCCTGGTTTCCGTCCAGTCGCGCTAACCCATTGAGCTACCATGGCCAACGTGCCCTCCTGACATTAAATTCTCCAACTGACTCGTATATTTTCCCGGTAAACCACTAAGGACTTTCGTATCCGAGATACACCGTTTGTGGCGACTTACTATCGTAATTACTTGGGTCCCAGGCTTCGCCATTATGCTCTTATTATTTAAGTTAATTGGTGGAAATTAATCATTTCTTTGCAATTTAGTGGTTTATCGGGAAAATATATGAGTGTACTGGAGAATTTAATGTCAGTACGACACGTTGGTCATGGTAGGTAAATGGGTTAGAGCGATTGGACGGAAACCAGGAGATCCGTGGTTCAAATCCCGGTCATAGCATTGAATTTTTCATGTTGACTCTATCCATATGTGTAAAGTATTATTGCCGTTATCATTATCTTAATACGCCATGGACGGGCTGTATTGCTTATTGACTGCTCACAGTGTAGCGCTCTGGAATCTGTGAATGGTTTTTCTCCCGATAATTTCCCTTCAATTTACAATTTATGTGATCTCCTTCTCGGTCTACCACGGCGGGGATTCGGCACTTCAGTCGATAGCTTCCTCGGGAGGAAGAATGAGATGAAGGTACCCTAGAGGCAGTCAGAACCTATTAAAGTCTGTTTAGTTAACGTGTGTGCACGTCGGCTTCTGCCTTTGACGAACCCTTATAATCGTTTTACAACCCCCAACCCTTCTTCTTCCAGATCTTTCTGCAAGTTTGCCACCTTTCTCGATACGTCATGGGTATCGTACGAGGTTTCCTCTAAATAAATTATCTTATGTCCATTACTGCGAAACTCCCTTAGTTTTGACATATATATCGCCAAGCTACAATTCTACTGGATTCCATAATAACCTTAACTTATTCAAAGTGCGGTATTTGAAACCCAGCTCCTTTAGGAGACGGCGCAAAGTGAAGCGTCCATAAGGAAAATCACAAATTTCCTGCAAATGTGCAACCAATTCGTCTAAGGTGGGCGCTCTCACTTTTACATAGAATCTATAAATTTCTCGACGAATTAAATCGCATGTGAAATTATCTACTTTAGAGAAACGTTTCCCTTTGTTTTCACACTTGATCAGCGTCTCTGGTATTCCTTTCGTCACAATTTTTCTTACTGTATTTCTGTGAATACTCAGAATTTATCATCAGGTTCATTGCACGACCCCTTACCAAGATTATTTGTCAGCACATATTTATATGTGTTCAAAACAACCGCTTGAATTTGCTTAGAAACATTTCCCCCTATAACTTTGTTTTTTTAGGCTTTTCCAGTAACATTACTCGGCCCAGTTATTCACACTATTGTCTTCACCTTGATTATTTTCACGTGACTGAAAGTTATCTACTACTTCATTTGCATTTACCACTGCACTTCTCTCCCACGGTCTCCACATCGTGACACACAACGAATTTCTGCACGTAATGGAGATCAACTGGAAGTTGGTACTTTGGCAACTGAGACTCCACGTGGAGTAGACATGCAACTGTCACTTCGAGAAAATCAGGGTTGCTATTGGTCCTCAACGACAGTGTTCCATTTCTGAAGTGTGGAGTCATTATTGTTCATTAGTGGGCGGGAGGCTCAGATCCCTTTGACTCTGAACTGCACATGCGTTAACTAAACAGACTTTAAAACCGGTATGGTGAGTCCCTAGCAGTTGAGGCAGGTCGCTGTAGAGAGCTCGCCAAAGCCAGCCAGGTCCAGCAGATGAATCAGTCCTCCTGAAAGGGTGGCCTGCGGACTACAGCGTTGCACTTCCCTCAACCGAACACCATATTCCCAGAGCGCAAGCGCCTCAGTAGGTAACTCACTGGCGACTTCGGTGACTCTTGCTACCTGGAGAGAATGAAATGTAAGACAAATATCCTTCCTGGCATTCGCCTTAGTGACCCGAGACAACACCCAAAAAACAGAAGATCAATTTGGTCGGCCGCAGGTATCGAACCCATGAACTTCTGAATGCTTGCCAAAGACGTTACCTTCTGAGAGATCCCTCATGGTCACTTCCTTGTTAACTCCTGGTAAAGTATAGGCATGCAGCGTTTTCTTTTTCTTTTTGTTTTTAATGTTTCAGCCTGTTTCTCCAAATAGAGAGCAGAAACACACATGACAAACAGATTTAGTTGCACGAGCGTTTAGATTACTTATGCGAACATAGCGAGCGTGAAGTAATAGATAATTGATGAATACCAATTTAATTTACAGGAATACGATAAATGGTTAAATTAAATGGGCATTCCTATACATACAAAACAGTTGCGGATACAGAAGGTGACCAAGGAAATGAAAGAACAGTTCAAAAGTTGTTCTCGTAGATGAAGAGTTTTTCAAACGCCCAAGCGCTGATGAATGGAGCTTACGGTGAGATTACGGTGATGATGATGATAGTAATTGAGCGTTCAAGTTAAATAAATTTCGAAAGAGCTGAAGATTGTACATTTACAATATACATACGTACCAAGCCCGCCTCGATAGCGTGGTGGTAGCGAGTCTGCCTCACGTTCAAGAGGTCCCGAGTTACAATCTCGGTCAGGGTAAGTCAACTGGATAAAGTTTTCATCCTGTAAGACGAATGTCGGGTAACTCTAAGCTCTATAGACCCTGGTCTCATTTTAGTATCATTTCATCCGTTCCATTCATCGCTCGATATAACTTAACGTTGGAGGACGTGAATTAAAAAAAAAAAAAGAAAAAACAAAGAAACCGGTACCAAGTATTGTGTACTAGCTACCATGTAGTTGAAGATGATAGTCACTTGTTAATTAAACATTAAAGCACTAATTAAATCAATCAAATAGAATGGACTTCCAGGACAAAGATAACAAATCACTGTTGATCATGAATTAGTGGCTCGACGTTTAAGCCCATAGTTCCTGAGAAGATGCTAAATGGGATATATGATAAACAAATTGGTGTTAAAAGGTTTACGGTACTGAAATTGTATCACAAGGTTTTTACAAATTATTCGGTGAACAATACACACTGAAGCGAGTTGGTTTCGTGGCTCAATTTTTGGTCGATTAATCCCAAGCTTACAGGCTCAAGCTCGGGCAAGACCTTTGGTTTTTAGTGTCATCCAAAGCGACACTAATTTGATGTTCGCAAATTTCACAGACCCATTGTCAAACTCAAAGTTTGTTCTCTGCTTCCGGCTGCTGCGACACAATAGAGAACAGCAAACCAAAATACATATAAAAGTACGTGACAGCTAAGTGAGCCATAATAAACACACATATATACATCCTCCCAGACGCAAGAGCACACGTATGCACGCACACGCGTCTTCGACATCAATTATAAACAAAGAGAAGAAACTACTGATATTAACTCTTGCACATACATAGCTTGCATCATTCAGTTCTCTCTGGAAATGTTATCAATCCTCCAGGGAACGTGCATTAACATTTAATGTTAAGTCCTATCTTATAAAAGGATGTACTTCCCTAATGTGCATCTCAAAACGGGGGAGAAATCTCCGGATGTTCAGGAAGCAGCTTAACCGATCAAGAGAATTATCTTATATGGAATATTCCAACAGCTCTATAGGGTCCGGAAGAAAAATACACTTAATGTATAAATCATCAGCCAGAACAAGAGGGGTTTAGCGCTCTTCGTGAAAGCAGTATCAATGAATGCAATGAAGATTATAATCCATAAGTAAGTAAGCCATGCCATGAAACAATAAATGTTTCCTGGGTAGTATGCGTGTATATGTTTGTTTGTTTATAATTACACGTCCACCAACGTGTATCAACGTCCACCAACGTCATATCGGACGTTGAATGAAATGGATGAAATGATGCTCAAATGTGTCCAGGGTCCATGGAATTTAGAGCTACCCGACGTTCGTCTTTAAGGATAAGGGAAACCCTAAGAAAAAACCTTATCCAGGTAACTCACCCTAACCGAGATACGAACTCGGAACCTCTTGAATGTGAGGCAGACATGCTACCATCTACGCTATCAAGGCGAGCTCATACGTGTATAAATACGATAAAATAGTGTCACCCAATTAGCGGAAAGCACAACCAACGACAGCTGAGAGGGGACCAGAGGCAGCCGAGCCACACCCTCCCATTAATCTCAGTCACTAACTGAGGGGTGATTAGGGAAATGTCACTTGTCGCTGGCCACCTCTTTCCCTTTCCCCTGTCCACTGGAACTTTCGCGGTGATTCACGTAAACCAGAGACTTCTAGAAAGCAGTGATATTCCTATAAAAAGGGCTTCAATGGGCGAGTCAGTCAGTTCTTGGCGAGCAGCGTAAGAGTGTAGTGCTAGTGTACAACGAGAAGACTGTGTACGTGCATATGAGGATTTTACGTAATTGCGAGAGCAAAGTGGAATTGTAACGTACGAACTGGTGAATCTTAATTGTGTACATTACGTAATTCTGTGTAACTGGCAAGTGTTTAACTGTCAGTCGGTGGAAATAAGGAACATTTTTGAGTGGTGCAATTGGACCTTTCAATTCACGAACCCACAAAGTCACAATAGTAAAGGGATTAATTTAGTATCGTGTAACAAATATCATTATTGTAGTAGTAAAATACTGTATTAAATGCAAAATATTGGTTAGTTGCACGATCCCAAAATAAACAATTAAACATAGATGTTCTGACGTTGCCAATACCTATAAGAATTTGCTAACATATACACTACCTCATAACTAATATCGCTCTTTTTTAAATAAAAACAACTATTGAACAACAATTTAAAATGTGTTCTGACAAGAAATTAACTAATTTTGAAAGTATACACTATTAGATTCTATGGTCTTAAACCATCGTTCAGAGAGATTTATTATCCCACGATGCTACCAATCTCTGGTTTTTGATACAGAGAGTTCAGTGACACCCACTTGCATTGCTTCAATGTTGTCCATATTTCTTCCACGTAGAAAATCACCCACGGATCGAGAAATATGGTCACCTGATGGTGCGAGATCAGGGCAGTATGCTGCTCCCCGCACCACAGTTGCAACTGTCACAGACCTACATTTTGAGTGTCTTCCTTATCCACCATACACACTAGACCTTGCCCCACGTGATTCGCATATGTTTGGACCGCTCAAACACGCAATGGGAGGCAAGAAATTCCGTTCTGATGAAGAGGTACGCCACGTGATGCATGTTTGGTTGCGCGGACTAACAAATATTTTTTTTTCTAACGGCATTTATGCACTTTGTAAGCGCTGGAGGACTTGCATTGAGCGTGGGGGATATGTGTAGTGTTTAACGCCCGCTTTTACTACATACGGCACCGCAGGCGGTGACACTGATGATACATGAGGTGAAGATGGAGCACCGGAGGAATGAGATGGCGGGGGAAACCGGAGGTCCCGGAGAAAACCCGCCCCAGCGCCGTGTTGTACACTACAAATCTCACTTTGTGGTTGCCTGGGATCTGGGATCGAACCCGGGCCGCCTTGGTGAGATCCAAGTGGTCTAACCATTGAGCCACGGCGTGGCCCCGAACATGGGGGAGATTATATTGAAAAGTGACACAGCTTTGTACCACTTCTGCACAAAAATAATATTTAAAAGAATATTTAAAATTTTCAATATATTCACCCTCGTAAAATAATGATTTTGCACCTGTTTTAACTGCTTCAGTAAAGGGTTGATACATTTTGAGGTTGATAGTTCCTATAATTGTACGAGTATTTAGCATGCTAAAACTGCATAAACTAACTACATTTTAAGGATTAATGTTACTTATAATAAATAACGGATCATCAATAAAAATGTGAGTTTTAAAATGGTGATGACAGGTATGTAATAAACAGGAAACAAATGATCATTTTATAATTTCCACGTGCTTTCCCACTTTGCTAGTCAGGCAGCTTACACAAATCGTGTAAGTTGTAGATATACCATGTTTCATCATATTTCATTCTAACGATCACTTCATTATTGTCCGACAACTTCTCGCTCTTAAATTTTTTTGTCGGTTAAAGGATTAAGAAGCTTAAGAGCTTGCAACACGCAACGAAGTCTAAATGTTTTTTCTTGTACAAAAAGCGATATAAGACAACATTTTAAAATATTTTACTATTCATGCTAACAGGTCCTGAGTCACAAAAATAAAAGAAACCCTTATTTACTCTCCAATTTTTACATACAAAATTGATAGCAATTTCGAACGAAACCATGGGAGATTGCCCCAAAATTGGCAAATTATCACTCCTTGGGTTCCTAAGGCAGAGCCTGCCTACATGCTCTGGATTTGTGGCAATTATAAAGCACTCTCGGATAATTCATAATAATCTTCTTTTATTCCATCCAAAACCGGTTTCTTGTTATGAAAGAACGCATCGCCTGAATACAGAGGTCAGGAGCGGAATAATACCCTGCACAGGTGTGCAATAGATTTATGGCCGTAGTGGTATCATGCTACAATTTTATTCTTTCAGCAGCTTTGGAATTTTGTCACGTGTCTAGGAGACAAATCTTTTTGTCTCACATAATTTTAATGTCAGATGAATTTTGTTTTATGATAAACCATACTAATATTATAAAGGGAGAGAATTAATCTGTTTATGTAATTGATAGTCTCATAAAACCACAACCAATTTCCTAATTCCATCCCTGCTGAAATAGCAATTCGTTATGACAAATATGCGGTTACCGAAATTTTATAAATTTCTGAAAGTCTTCTGCAAAGTCATTGAAATTTAATATAAGGGAGTTGAAAATGGAAATTTTTGTGAAAAATATGAGTAAAAATTATTTATTTCTCCACTTTGCAGAGCATAAAACAAAATCCGGTTTCGCCATATTGCAAGATATATGCATTGATGTACACCTCAGAGACTAAAAAACAAGAATTTAAAAAGCGGTCCAGTACAGTGGCGGCTGGTGGGTTAAATTATTGGTGGTGCACAAATGAAAAATAAAATACAGAATAGTAATGACTGACCTATTTATACAGATCCTCTGCTCTACTCTCCTTAGACCTGGCAAATCTATCGATAACTTTTGCGGTGAAGTCGCTGATCTTCATAACAAAATCTCTCTCAATTTAAAGCATTGCTAATGCTGACAATCGTTCCTGTGACATTGTGTTCTTAAGGAAAGTTTTTATTCTTTTCAAAGTTGAGAAACAGCATTCTGCTTCAGCGGTAGACATTGGCATACTTAACAGTACTCGGAGGAGTTTGACATATTCGCTGAATGTAGTACATAAATTGTTTTCCTTATTGAAGTCCATCAAGCACAAAGCGCCGGACATTCCACGAAATTCCTCTCGACTGTAAATTACAGTCAGTTCTCTACGAATTTTTGTTCCAATGATAAAAGGATAGAACCTTATTGTTTCTCTAAGGGAATCCTCTGGAAATGTCATAGAAATTTTCTTGATGAAACAAAGTGAGGCTACCCGTGAAGCTAAATCTGTCCTTTGCTTCTCTAAGAATGTCACATACTTCAAGAGCTTCTCTTCTTTTCACATCATGATCTTCTATTCTTCTCCTCTTAATTGCAGTTTCTTCGTGTTCCTCGACATCCACGCTATTTCTTACCTTTTGCACTTCTCTTTTAAATGCGTTTAGGTGGGCGATGGCAAACGTTGCATTGCAGTCTCGTTTCTGCAGCTGATTGTACAAAATGTCCACATGTGGCATGATCTTGTAAAAGAAAGACAGCCAGAATACAAAATTATAATCTTTCAAGGTGGCCATAAACCCAGAAGCCTGAACAAGTGTGGCGTTGTTGTTTAACAGAGCTCTCTTCTGAATAACCTCCATGCATTTAAATAAATTCTCCCTGTGTTCGAAAAGCAGAGCACAAAGAAGCTAAGCCTGAAGGTCACGCTATAGCCGTTGCTAAGAGTAGGAGGAGCTAGGTTTATAAACCTCCATTTAAGCAATGTATAAGAAGCTCCTCCCATCTCTTCACCTTCCCGCAACCCCCTCAGAGAGCCTACATTTGGGCGAAATCTTAGGTTAACTCCACTGCAAATCTGCGGCTCCTACAGCTAATCACTGTTTATTTCAACTTCTGCGGTCATGGACGATAAGCGTAATTGAAACATGTTTGTATATAAAACAATGCAAACGAGTACAGATTTAATGTGCAAAATGCACCTGCTGTATATTCAGAATCAGTGGGTGTAGCGCAAACCTGCAACCTTATGGAGGAACCGCCACTGGTCCTGTAATTCTTCAATTGCGGCAGATGACAATGATGATGTTTCCTATTAAGACAATCAATCAGGTATAGGATGGCTCAAGACACCTATGAGCTTCCCCTGTATACAGTTCTAAGGTTGTGGTTTAGCGGTGTATATACACAAAGCTTGTTTTGGTGTTGTGGTCGCTGTGGGCTAGGCCTGAGTTCAATCAAAGCCACTTTCCCCGCTGTGTCCAGTATAGATCGACCCAATGCACGTCCACTCAACCTGCTGTCATAAGGGAGTTCAAGGGTTTCTCTGAGAGATGCAGCAGGCTAATAGACCGTGTCCTTTGAAGGTGCACCAAATTATTCCATATAAATCCTGCAAGGAGTATGGTCTTTGTTGTTAGAATAACTAAGACTGTCAGTAATATTTAATTATACCTTCATATTTCATATAATCGCTTTAGAGGGGATGTAGCTCTATCAGTCACTGCTTATTCTACTAAACTCATTAACCATTGTTTAAGATATCAGACTGAACTTCTATCATATTTTCGCGGAGATAAATAGCTTACTGGAACTGATAAAGATAGCACGGAGATGCAGGTCTGCCGAAACAAATAAGTGAGATAAATGGAACGTTCTAGTGACATCTTGATTGATAAACAACAGTCGGTCTCTTGTTTGTTTTAGAACAGTTTAGAATTATCAATAGAGGTATTTAAGAAAGCAGCGACTCGCCAAGAGAGTCGTAAACTGAGGCCGAACGAGAGTTGTAATTGAAACTGGTTTATTTGGAAAGTGAGCTCTTTGTTGGGGTCAACGACCTTGGTAGATTGTAATTGTGTATGTGATGTAATTCTGTTACTGTAAGGACTGTCCAGAAATTGTACGGAAATAACGAACGTTTTGAATTTCTGCAACTTGAACTTTTAATTCTACGTGCCCACAAGTCACTATGTGCACGCCTTCTAGTTCATTGATCTAATATTTGCAGTGCATTTTTACTGAGGAAGAAGCGATTGTTTAATTAATAATTTAATAAAATTTCTGTTACTTAGATAACCACAAAGTTACTACAACTAAGAGATTATTTTATAGTCTTATAACTAAACTTATCTATCCTTAAAGTTTAAAAACGGGGTCTTTTTGGCGCAAAATTTCTTCGCAGAAAAATTTGAAAAGCAAAGGTGAGGAAGGCATATTATCAGTTGTATTTTCAAAGAAAGGAGTGAAGCATATTGGTACATTCTTGTACGATCCAACTTTAGTTGTTCTAAACAGTAGAATATTATTATGTTAGAAGCTCAGTAGATAGCAAAAATAATACTGAATTATTTACCATTTCTAATGACTATATCCTAGCTCAATGAATACTTCTCAATACAGCCTAACGTATTTCTAAAGTATAAATTAAATGAGAGTATGGAGCTCTAGTTCCCTGGCCATGGAATGCACCGGTATTTAATCTATTTCATAAGTTTGCTAATTTTAAGTCCATACTACAGTCCTCAACATCATAAGGAAATTCAGGAGATCACGAGCGCGATCACGACCACAGAAGCATAATTCAGATTGGGGGAGCTGGATGTCATTATTCAACGTTAATCGATTTATTGGGCCCTATTTGGAATGTGTAAGAATGAAACAGTATAATAAATAAAATATGGAGGTAACAGTATGATGATGATGATGATTATGATGATGATGGTTGCGGCACCGGTGGCGGTGGAGGAGGAGGAGGAGGAGGAGGAGGAGGAGGAGGAGGAGGAGGAGGAGGAGGAGGAGGAGGAGGAGGAGGAGGAGGAGGAGGAGGAGGAGGAGGAGGAGGAGGAGGAGGAGGAGGAGGAGGAGGAGGAGGAGGAGGAGGAGGAGGAGGAGGAGGAGGAGGAGGAGGAGGAGGAGGAGGAGGAGGAGGAGGAGGAGGAGGAGGAGGAGGAGGAGGAGGAGGAGGAGGAGGAGGAGGAGGAGGAGGAGGAGGAGGAGGAGGAGGAGGAGGAGGAGGAGGAGGAGGAGGAGGAGGAGGAGGAGGAGGAGGAGGAGGAGGAGGAGGAGGAGGAGGAGGAGGAGGAGGAGGAGGAGGAGGAGGAGGAGGAGGAGGAGGAGGAGGAGGAGGAGGAGGAGGAGGAGGAGGAGGAGGAGGAGGAGGAGGAGGAGGAGGAGGAGGAGGAGGAGGAGGAGGAAGAGGAGGAGGAAGAGGAGGAGGAGGAAGAGGAGGAGGAGGAAGAGGAGGAGGAAGAGGAGGAGGAAGAGGAGGAGGAAGAGGAGGAGGAAGAGGAGGAGGAAGAGGAGGAGGAAGAGGAGGAGGAAGAGGAGGAGGAAGAGGAGGAGGAAGAGGAGGAGGAAGAGGAGGAGGAAGAGGAGGAGGAAGAGGAGGAAGAGGAGGAGGAAGAGGAGGAGGAAGAGGAGGAGGAAGAGGAGGAGGAAGAGGAGGAGGAAGAGGAGGAGGAAGAGGAGGAAGAGGAGGAGGAAGAGGAGGAAGAGGAGGAGGAAGAGGAGGAGGAAGAGGAGGAAGAGGAGGAAGAGGAGGAGGAGGAGGAGGAGGAGGAGGAGGAGGAGGAGGAGGAGGAGGAGGAGGAGGAGGAGGAGGAGGAGGAGGAGGAGGAGGAGGAGGAGGAGGAGGAGGAGGAGGAGGAGGAGGAGGAGGAGGAGGAGGAGGAGGAGGAGGAGGAGGAGGAGGAGGAGGAGGAGGAGGAGGAGGAGGAGGAGGAGGAGGAGGAGGAGGAGGAGGAGGAGGAGGAGGAGGAGGAGGAGGAGGAGGAGGAGGAGGAGGAGGAGGAGGAGGAGGAGGAGGAGGAGGAGGAGGAGGAGGAGGAGGAGGCTGTCGCTTAACCCTAAAATCAAAATCTGCCCTCTCAGCTGGGATCCAACATTGGAGCATTCTATGGCTCCTCGCTCTAGCATATTAATCCATAGCACATAACAAGGTATCAATTGGGGGCAGTCCCCCAAACCTGCAACAATCGAGACATGCATACAACGTAGAGAATAGCCTGAAAGCTAAGTTTGATCTTTCAGGGTCCCGGATTAGAACCCTGGTTAGAATTATATGTGATATATAGAGGCTCGTGGGAGCATCGTTAACTCCCAGGAGTTATTCATGTGCGAAATCCTTGGGAATACGTATTGTGGGCTTAATATTTAATATTTATAATATTTAACTTAAGGACTAATAAACTACAGAGTGTCCCAAATTGATGTATTGAAGTGTTATTTCTCCGCAACACTCCATGAAATGAGACAAAAAAAAAAAAAAACATATAAACGTGTTGCCATGCTTTCCAGTGTCTTGTGGATCATACATAACAAATCTGCATCCCTGTCTCATTTCGTTGAGGAGAAACAAAATTTCCACGAGTGTATACATCAATATGGGACACTCTGTATATAAACTGAAATGAAGTGAGTACTACATTAAAATGTAACGCTTACATCGAAAGTAATATTCTTTAATTTGGTGTATGCTCGAGATAATTAACTTCGAATATAAAATTTTGATTGTCATTTAATGTTGATTACTTCTTTAAAACTACTTTTTCACTTTTTGCATTTAAAAGGAAAATATTTTATAAGCGAAATTCTTATTTTATGAAAGGGAGTAGCATTTAAAGGAAAAATAATAAGCTTTCCTTTTCACAGCATTCTCGTCTGTTAATCTTAAACACTATTGTTTGAGCAATACATTTCTCACAGGCGGAGGTATCTTTACTGGTCATAAAAAGGTTGCAATCGCAGTTTATTGTTCACACCAGGGTGCGAAATAAAACTTAAAATAATGCATAACTTTTAAAATTTAATTGCTTCCAGAGCACACGCTCATAGCATTGTAAAATTGTTCTTTTAAATTGCTACGTGCTCCATGTGGGGCGTGGAAAGTATTTTTATTGCTTGGGTGTGCCCTAAAGAAGCATCGGCAAGGGTATTAGCACAACGGCATCGGCTGCTGCGTGATGAAATCTTACGAGCTACCCAGGAGGATTAGAAATAAGAAAACCACAAATCAATGAGAATATCCTCTGGTTCAATACGAGCGAAAGTGGGGTCGCTTGAGAATGGAGAAAGACCGAAGTGCTTGCCCAAGGCGATCACAAGTTTTTGTTTATGTTCTCAGATCCAATATTATAAAACTCTTTCCACTACTAGCTTGCAGCGCCTATAAACGGTGGAATCAGTACATAAATCAACAAATAAAAAGCCTGGTTTCAAAATATGAGCTTTCTTGTTAACTGATTAACTCTCTATTTACTCGTCCGGTGCAGTAAACTGTGCTAAACATCAACTTCGGTAACAATTCAAATGAGTATTCGCGTGGCAGTATATTTGGCCAGACACAGTGAAAAGGTGTGTTTATTATTCAATAAGCAAATAAAGAATTTACTGGGTGATATATCTAGTACAACTGTACTGAGACCAATAGTAATATATGGTACACAAAGCTGGGTGTTGACAGAGAAGAAGAATGGTTATTACGGTGGAAAGGAAGATTTTGAGAAATATATTTGGAGTGATGAGGCACTTGGACGGATGGAGAATGCGGACTACCTTGGAGTTATATTGTCTATTTGGAAAACCAAATATAGTAGTGAAAAATAAACAAGGAAGAATAAGTTGGATTGGCCATGTGCAGAGAATGCCGGAAACCAGTGTAGTTAAGATATTAAGATAGGAATTTTGGGGGGGAGGAGGGGGCGGAGGGGCAATTTACGTTAAGTCATATCGGACGATGAATTAAATGGGTGAAATGATGCTCAAATGAGCCCAGGGTACATAGAGCTTAGTTACCTGACATTCGTCTTTCAGGATAAGGGAAAACCCCGGTAAAACCTTACCCAGGTAACTTACCCTGAACGAGAATCAAACTCGGGACCTCTTGAATGTGAGGCAGACATGCCACCACCACGCTACGGAGGCGGGTTTTAAGATAGGAGAGCTGGATGGTAGAAGGAGAAGAGGAAGACCCAGGAAAATATGGGTATATGATGTAGAAGGTGACTTGTGAAAGTTGGGGGTTAAAGACTGGAGAAGAAAAGCAGAGGACCAAGTAAAATGGAAGAGGGTCATCATCATCATCATCATCATCATCATCATCATCATCATCATCATCATCATCATCATCATCATCATCATCATCATCATCATCATCATCATCATCATCATCATCATCATATCTAATACATTCTAAGAACATTAAATGTTGCACTCGGATTAACACGTTCTTAAACATTTTCTTACAAATTTTACAAAGCAGAAGATGATCATATGCTGTCATTGTAATATTTGAATCCAAGA
Organism: Mantis religiosa; assembly: GCA_030765055.1. Classification (NCBI taxonomy): domain Eukaryota; kingdom Metazoa; phylum Arthropoda; class Insecta; order Mantodea; family Mantidae; genus Mantis; species Mantis religiosa. The sequence continues at coordinate 34,515 of JAUKNK010000022.1, read as the reverse complement.
AATTATTAAAAAGAAACAAAAAATTACCCATTTATAATATGTCCCCACTTATTCAAAAATTCAATGCTATAGTCAGGATTTGACCCACGGATCTCCCGCTCTCCGTGCGGTTGCTCTAAACCACTAAGCTACCATGGCCAACATGCCGACATGATATTAAATTCTCCAACTGACTCGTATGTTTCCCAGTAGACCACTAAGAGTTCTCATATATGCTATGAGACACGCATCTTTTGTAGCGACTTACTGTGCTATAATTACTTAAGTGCCAGCCCTCATAGTTAAACCACTATATTATTTAAGGTAAAATGATGTAAATAATCAATTCCTCCACACTAGTCGTGTGTAGTCTGTATGGATAGTAGAGTCAGACTGAGATATTCAATGCCATAGTCGAAGTTTGAACCACGGATCTCTCGCTCTCCGTGCGGTTGCTCTAAGCAACTGAATTACTATGGCCAATGTGACGACATGACATTAAATTCTCCAACTGACTCGTCTATTTCCAGGCACACAACTTGAGGTTCTCATATGCTATGAGACACGCACTTTTTGTGGAGATTTACTATGCTGTGATTGAGTCCAGAGGTTCTACTCCCATTAGCCTTGAACCCGTAGGAACAAGACCCGGGTCTATTTCAACCAGGGAGTATCCGAGCTGTCCCAAAGGGCGCTCGGCATCCTCCGTGGGGCTTTCCGTAGGGCAAGACCTAGTTACCTAACAAGCCCCCCCCCCCATCTGGTCCTAGGGACACAAGATGGGATGGAAGTGGATACGCCACTTACGCGCGTCAACACTCAAGGTGAAGACTACCGATATGACCTCGGTGGGGCCGCCTGGTGATCTAGCACACCTTCTACTAGCTAAGCAGGCTAGTACCCGGAAACTTAATGGCTTCCCTCAACCCCGTCCGAAGACGTACCCAATCTCCCACGGGTATCGGGAACACACTGCCCCCTCGAAGCCATCCCAATCCGAACAACTCCCGAAGGAGGGGCTCGGCTGTTCGGCCCGACGTTCCTCTAGTAACGTCAGAGGTACCACGAGTGCTAAGGGTCCGCAGCGCCCGCACTTTGGCAGCTGAAAGGGACGGATCCCTTCCCCTACGGGGACTATGCTGTGATTACTAATATATGGTCTAATATGGTGGGTTAACCTGGGACTCAAGTAATTACAGCATAGTAGGTCGCCACAAAAGGTGCATGTATACCCCAGAGGTTTACTGGGAAACATATGAGTCAGTTGGGGAATTTAATGTCATTTCGGCTATAGAAGCTCAGTGGTTAAGAGCAACCGCACGGGGAGCGGGAGATACGTGGTTCAAATCCCGGTTATGACATTGAATTTTTCAGTCTGGCATTACTCATCCAAAACTCAGCCTCCACACGGCTAGTGTGGAAGAATTGATTATTTCGATGGGTGGATCGTTTCATGAAGTGGACTGGTGTATCTCTAAGACCCGTACAACTATGTGCCAGAAGCTTCCTGCACATTTTGAGGACAAACTAGACGCTTTCAGTGATATGTCATTTCACTTGGGAAGAAAAATAATTTTTTAATGGGCCAAACCCCTTTTACATAATTTTAAGTTTTAAATATCTGGTGCACATTGTCAGGCTTGAGGATCTTTTCGCACCATAAATCTATGACGTGGGAGAAACGGACTTGCTTCCCTTCTGAAGGAAACCATGCCATGGATTTTTACTCTTTAAGAAAATTGCCTTCCACCGGGATTGAATCCCTGATCTATCTTTCAGTCGTTCATGTTGCTTCCTCTAACTTCCAGAGGTAGTGAAAATAAGATTGACTACGTTTTGCTAAACGTCACCTGGCATGTTTTGGAAGACCTAGGTGGCTCAATTGCTTAAGCTCTGGTCTTATAGTTCCCAGGTTGCGGTTTCAAACTTAGTCCAGGCTGAATTTTGTATATGTGTTTAAAACATCAGCCTCATGTCAGAAATTTTAACAAATTTTATGTTGGAGTATGATCCTGATAAGTGACATATTAAAATGCATATTTTTAAAAACTGAATTAAAGGTTAGTCAGATGAAATAAAAGGTATTCAACATCAGTGTCCTACTGTTTTTAGTAAGCTTACAGCAGTCATATTTTCATGTGGTTACAGTTATTACTGACAAATAGCCATACAACGTTATCATTCAGCAACGATTAGAAATTGTGAAAACTTATTTTCAAAATGGATCATATGTTCGCTAAACCTCCCGTTTACTGCGTGATACCTAATTCTTATAAGGGACTATTTTTGGCCTCAATGGATGACATGGATCTCAGAAACATCTGGTTCCAGCAAGATGGTGTCACATGTCATACTTAGTCTTGAAACAGTAGATTATTTGAAGAAGTTCCGAGGTTACGTCATTTTCAGTGGTGGTGATGTTAACTGGCCCCCTAGATCATGTGATTTAACGTCGTTTTGTTACTTCTTGTGGGGTCATGCTAAATCTCGAATTTGTGCCAATAAACCAGAAACATCACGTAGGTTATTCGTGAATTTGGAACTAATTTACGTTTTTCTATCATTGAAAATTGGGTCAAACATACACAGGGTGTCCCATCTAATTCTGCGACCTCAAATATCTCGAAATGAAACAAAATCTGAAAGTTCCAATTGGCCAAGAAGGTACATATGTCAGGGGCTCACACAATGAAAAGGTATGCACATCCAACAAGTTGTGCTTTTTTAAATGCAACATGTATGCTTTTTGCTTAGTGATAAAACACTGGTTTCACGTATCTTAACTTCATGCGTTCTGAAATACGTGGCTATATGAGGGTGGCAATGGCACCGCCGTTTCTACGTTTTGCAATGCAGGGGCTGCTTGCACTTGCTGTAGCCTGCTGTAAACAAACCGATTCCAGCTCTAGTTATCCCTTATCTGGCCTGCTGTCTGTCATACTGTAACGTAACTCACGTACGTTTCGGATATTGCTTTCCATAATGACCGTGTTTTCGTGTGGCGTGTAACAGTAGGTGTCATCTAGTCGATATGCCGGCCTTCAGTAAAGAAAAAAGCGTATTTTTATCAGGGAATATTAAACGGACAGTTATTTGCATCATTTCTACAACACAATCAACCCCTCCTTATGGAGGATGTGGGACTAGAAACGCGTTTTACCAATCTGTTTATAGCATGATGAATGTCCCACACATTATGCAAAAGTTTGGAGGCGTTGTGGAAGCGAAGTTTTCAAATGGATAGGGCAGGGAGGGCCTGAGCTATGGCCAGTTCGGTCCGAGAGTTGACGCTAATAGACCTCTTTCTCTGAGGCACGGAGAACATAGTGTATCAAAAACAGTAAATGACGGATGAACATCATATTACTGCGGCAATATGTGCATGGCAATACATGTAGAAACACTGCAATCCAATATGTTCCAAAAGTGTATTGACGCAAACGGTGGGCACTTCGAATATCTGTTGAAGTGACACGGTTTCATCGGACAAGACGCTACTGGTGATTTGTGGGTGCATTTTCCATGCCGGATGTAATGCACAACAATGCCACTAGTAAATATATTTAGAAAAGTGGAACCAAGTGTGTTATCACTAATTTGTAGCTCTAGTTGTCATTTTGCTAGAATAAACATGCATGTACCATTTAAAAAAATCGCAAGTTACTGTTGGAAGTGTTATTTGTTTACCTTTATGGATTGTACATAGCTTCTTATTGTGTGAGCCCTTGACATAAGTACGATCCTGCCCAGTTGGAATTTTCATATATTTGATGGATAGAGTCAACATGAAAAATCCAATGCCATCGCCGGGATTTGAACCACGTATCTCCTGGTTTTCGTCCAGTCGCTCTTAACCTTTAAGCTACCATGGCCAACGTGCCTTCCTGTCATTAAATTCTCCAGTTGACTCGTATATTTCCCTGGCAGACCACTAGGGGTTCTCGCATCCGAGATAAACGGTTTGTGGCGACTTACTGTTGTAAGTACTTAAGTCCCAGGCTTCATCATTTAACTCTTATTATTTTAGTTAATTGATGGAAATTAATCATTTCTTCACACTAGCCGTATATAGGCTAAGATGTTTGATGGATAGAGTCAACATGAAAAATTCAATGCCATGGCCGGGATTTGAACCACGGATCTCCTAGTTTCCGTCCAGTCTCTCTTAACCTTCTATCATTTATAGAACATGTTTATTTAAGTTAAAATATAACACACTCCTTTCGAAATACAATATAATTTAAGGAGATAACATGCTTACATAACTATTTTGTACACAAGAATTGCTTTACTACTTGCTATAGCCTTAACTTTTATTTTCGAACAACATGGTTTTTCGTGATATTTGAATGTTAGCCTTTTTAGTGTTCTCTGTCTATGTTGTGACTTCGTGGGTTCGTGGAATTAAAAGTCCAGGTTACAAACACTACAATTTGCTCTTTATTTTCGTAGAAACACACTTTTATCAACCTTTACAGTGCAGAATTTCGTCACACACACAATACAACTTGCAAGGTCATCGTCCACAAACACAACTGTTCACGCGCTCAGGTCCAATTACCGACTCACTGACTATGGCGTGCGGGCTCCTTTTTTATAGACTACTCATATTCCGGAATGTTCTCAAACAATCAAGATGGCGCTGAAGAAAGGCGAACTCTCTAGAAATCCGTCTCCTTCCGACATCGTTTCGGTGAGCTTTTATCTCTGCACTGTTCTGCCAGTCTCTTTGAACTACACTCCTGGAAATTGAAATAAGAACACCGTGAATTCATTCTCAGGAAGGGGAAAACCTTATTGACACATTCCTGGGGTCAGATACATCACATGATCACCCTGACAGAACCATAGGCACATAGACACAGGCAACAGAGCATGCACAATGTCGGCACCAGTACCGTGTATATCCACCTTTCGCAGCAATGCAGGCTGCTATTCTCCCATGGAGACGATCGTAGATATGCTGGATGTAGTCCTGTGGAAAGGCTTGCCATGCCATTTCCAGCTGGCGCCTCAGTTAGACCAGCGTTCGTGCTGGACGTGCAGACCGCTCCTCGACGATCACCAGAGGTGTACGGCCAGTGTAGGAGATCGCTCCCCACACCATGATGCCGGGTGTTGGCCCTGAGTGCCTCAGTCGTATGCAGTCCTGATTGTGGCGCTCACCTGCATGACGCCAAACACGCATACGACCATCATTGACACCAAGGCAGAAGTGACTCTCATCGCTGAAGACGACACGTCTCCATTCGTCCCTCCATTCACGCCTGTCGCGACACCTTTGGAGGCGGGCTGCACGATGTTGGGGCGTGAACGTAAGACGGCCTAACGGAGCGCGGGACCGTAACCCAGCTTCATGGAGACGGTTGCGAATGGTCCTCGCCGATAACCCAGGAGCAACTGTGTCCCTAATTTGTTGGGAAGTGGCGGTGCTGTCCCCTACGGCACGGCGTAGGATCCGACGGACTTGGCGTGCATCCGTGCGTCGCTGCGGTCTGGTCACAGGTCGACGGGCACGTGCACCTTACGCTGATCACTGGCGTCAACATCGATGTACTGTGGAGAGCTCACGCCCCACGTGTTGAGGAATTCGGCGGTACGTCCATCCGGCCTCCCGCATGCCCACTATACGCCCTTGCTCAAAGTCCGTCAACTGCACATACGGTTCACGTCCACGCTGTCGCGGCATGCTACCAGTGTTAACGACTGCGATGGAGCTCCGTATGCCACGGCAAACTGGCTGACACTGACGGCGGCGGTGCCCAAACGCTGCGCAGCTAGCGCCATTCGACGACCAAAACCGCGGTTTTTGGTGTGTCCGCTGTGGCGTGCGTGTGATATTGCTTGTACCGCCCTCTCGCAGTGTCCGGAGCAAGTAGGGTGGGTCTGACACACCAGCGGTAATGTGTTCTTATTTCCATTTCCAGGAGTGTATTAGCCCACGCCAACTCTAAACAACAATACGCTCGCGACAATAGTATACTCTGTGCTTTGAATGTTGCACACATTCACAAGCATCCTTGCGTGAGCTGAGATTTGAACCCATAGTACGGAAGTCAGGGAGCATCACATGGAGCAACGTTAACAAAACTGGCCACAGTGTCTGATTTACAGCTTAGTTCCTCTATGAGGTACACATAAAAAGAAACATGGTTCAGGAATTTCCATGGTCTATTAACGCTGTTTATCAAAAAGAATCGCCAATAAAAAGTATCCACAATTAGAATTATAGTATTGATTCGTATATTGCTGAGTTATTCAATTTAAAATGTGGAACGCAAACAATGAACACGATTAAATGAAGGCAATAAACTTCGATTCTTTAATTATAGCTAACGACCATGTATAAATTGCCGCAAATACAATGTCGTTGCATGTGTTTCCATGAAGAGAGAAAGGTCCAGAAAGTGGATTTTTAATTCGTACGATTTGTTACATGAATTGGCTGGTCATTACAGGCTCTGATCGTTCTGCACCAGCGGTGCTTACATCGCATACAGATGGCGCTCTTGTCGTTACGACCGGAAACAAAAGGATGGATGAGGGAGAGGAATTTCAATTTGTGCGAAATTTCACATCGAAGTGTAGTGTATGTTATTCGAGACAAATCAGCGTTCAATGCAATAACTGGCAGAGTTGATTAATTAAAAAGGCTTTCCCTGTATTTCCTTCTACAATTATTCATTAGCAAGAAATTCAATCGGACCGACGTTCAAGACCAAATTGAAAATGAATCCAGTAATATGTTTAAAACAGAACCATAGAAGAACATAAGTATTTTATGCAAATGACCACCCATTGCTCGTTCAGAATACATTGCTAACAACAATGAAATGTAGAAGCCAGAAATGACATAAAGAACACTATTTCCTTCCAAATTGCCAGAATACATTTGGTTCTAGAAATTTTACTTTCGACAGCACCAACATTACCGTTACTATGAAAGTGTACAGCCAGACTGAAAAATTCAATGCCATAGACTGACTGACCCGTGTTGGAGAATTTTATGGCATGTTGGCCATAGCAGCTCAAATGGTTAGAGTGGTTGGACGGAAACCAGAAGATCCGTGGTTTAAATCCCAGGTAAGGCATTGAATTTTTCAGTCTGGCTCTACCTTTTCATAGTGCGTCCTACACACGGCTAGTATGAAAGAACAATTTCCACTAATTGTACCTAATAGTGACCCGAACTATAAAGCCCGGGACTTAAAGTACTTACAGCATAGTAAGTCGCCATTAAGGTAGTTGTCTCATGTGTTTATGAGAACTCCAATTGGTATACCGGGAGAAACACGAGTCAGTTGGAGAATTTAATGTCATGTTGGCACGTTGGCCATAGTAGCTCAAATGGTTAGAGCGGCTGGACGGAAACCACAAGATCCGTGGTTGAAATCCCGGCTATGGCATTGAATTTTTCAGTCTGACTCTACACTTTCATAGTGCGTCCTACACACGGCTAGTTTGAAAGAACAATTAATGTTCATTTTCGTTACTGTCAACTACGAGACGTGTCCGTAAAATAAGGTCTCCAATTTTATTTATTATAGAAAGCACTTCAACGAATGTTACCTTGATGGAAAGGCGGAACTTACAGCTATTTTTCAATGCAATCACCATTGCGATCGATGCACTTTTACATGCGCTGTGACAGTTTTTGTATACCCTTGTCATAGCAATCTCCCGCCAAGTTGCGCAGGTAGCGCTCAACCTCGTCTTTCAAATCATCGTCGGTCTGGAAATGTGTTCCACCCTGATATGACTTCTACTCAGGAAACAGATGATAATCAGAAGGTGCTAAGTCTGGACTATAGGGGGAATGGCTGAGGATGTCACATCCAAACTGGGCTAGGATATCAGCCGTTGAATTTGCAGTATGTGGACGAGCGTTATAGTGATGAAAAATCACTCCCTTCGTCAGCATTCCCATCCTTCGATTTTGATTGACATGTCGCAATTTTTTTAAAGTCTGACAGTAGCTAGCGGCGTTTATTGATGTGCCGGTAGGCATAAACTCGCACAGCAATACAGCTTTTCTGTCCCAGAACACATTAGCCATCCCTTTATAATCATAAATAACTCGCGTTCTTAGAGGGCCTAGGCCTACCAACACGACTTCCAGCCTCACGCCCACTTACGCATGGCAGAAGTGGACGATCATCCAACCGATACGGGTAGGAGATGTGGTGATCATCTTGGCATCCCTCAGCCGGAATGTTGGTTTCCATGACCAGGGCCGCTTACCTAGTGTAAGCTCCTCACTTTCCTCACGATGCTGAGTGGGCACCGGAACAATACCCGGGACCTAAAGTTCGCACCCCATGGGTGGGATCGAACCCGGGCAGCTTTCCGTGGCCAGGGACCCGCTACGCCACGGCGCAGGACAGGACATCCCATTGCTTGCAGAAAATGTCGGTTTGAACTTTCGCAGCTTCTGCGAATTCGAATGAAGCCACTGACGAGAACGTTCTTTAGTTTCTAGTGTTGTGTAGTGCACGCAGGTTTCATCACCAGTGACAATTGTATCCAACAATTCCTCACCCTATTCTGCATAACGCTCCAGGAATCCGAGGGTCGCTTCAACACGTTGCCGTTTATGGTCTTCGGTGAGCATTTTGGGGACCCACCTCGTACACACCTTGCGACAATGCAAATGTTCGTTCAAAATATTGTCAATCGTAGTCTTACTGACTTCAGGGATACGTTCGCACAGCTCACGGACTGTCACACGCCGATCTTTAAGCATTTCTTGCTCCACTTTTGCAGTTATTTTGGCTGAAACCGAAGGCCGACCAGAAATGGTCGTCTGTACGTCCGTCTTTGAACTCTTTGACCCACATTCGTACGTTTTTGACGTCCATACACTATGACCCATAGACTTCGCATAACTGAAGATCAATTTCAGAGTGGGTGGTGCCCTTGCCATTCAAAAAACGGATCTCTGCACGCAACTCGCAATTGGCGGTGGAAGTGATAGGAAGCTCCGTCGCAAATGGCTGCCCAGTCAAGACTAATGGTTGCAACGGGTTCGTTGTTGTGGCGATTTGCAGGGTTGAAACCAGGCTACACGCCAGTGTTGCCGGATCTCGTGGAATAGCGTTGCTCACTGCTCCAGCGCCTTGGAGACTTTAGTTTACGGACACGTCTCATTCATTCAAGCTATTCTTAGGATATCTGTTACAGCTTGAAATTTTAACCATCTATCTGAGTCTAATTACCAATATTTTTCGGTAATCGCATCCTAAACGTATTGTGGAAAATTGAATGTTATTAAATCCTCCTTATGTCAACCCAAGTTTCTGATGCAGAAAATGAAAAACAAAATTTACATTTTTGTAACATTTTAATTGAGGTTATGTGTAAGTGTTGTACAGTTCAAAATTTATAATCTTCAAATGCAGAATTACAAAAGAAGTATAGAAATTAAGTAATTGGTTCAAATTGGTTATTTATAACATTTTAATTCTTACTGGTTATTTCGCTCAGAACGCTTTCACAGTTAGCCTTTTAACTATGCATACTAAACTCATATGTTAAAAGGTGAGAAAAAAACTGAGGTAATAATGGACAGGGTTAACTAAATATAAAATTGCTCACGCAAACCTTTATGAAAAACATACACGTTCTTTTATTTTTAACAAACAAAAGCATTACAAAGTTCAAGTTCATTCCATTCCTTGCCAAAGTGTTCCAAGCTATTTCACTTACCAGATTTTATTAAACAACATATATCGTTTATCAAGACTGAAAATTTTAATGCAGCACGATGTTTCACCTCTAAAAGATTAGACACAAAATTAATTCTAAGCACATCAGGAGCATATCATCCTGCCATGCAACGCCGAGACACCTGAAAGGGAGCACCAGATGACAGATTGTGTGAAATGATTATGGATATGAAATGCAGGGTATGGAAATTCGGTGGATGAAATTAACCTGGCGACCGTTGGAAAACTCCCGACAAAACTCATGGTGGCCGTGGTCCATGTAGGTCCGCCACCGGAAACAAACCTGACCTACCGAAAGCGGGCCACAGTAAACCGCCTGAGCCAGCTCGCTGGGTTAGTCAAGGGAACAATAATGATATGTGTACAAGGGCGCTCAAATACAGAGGTTATCAGCGCGCTTTAAACAATTATTCACGGCAAAAGCGTGCCGTGACCTTCCGACCTTCCTCAGTTCTAAAAATAGCTAAATAGCGAGGACCACAAGACTCAGCTATTTCTTTCCCACTTTTGTTGATATTTTTATTAATATTTTGGTTAACCATAATAAATGGAATAAGCTTCATTCCCCAGTGCTCCCCACCCACCACGGAGCCCAACAAGGGGTCACCCAACTATAATGACAGGGCTACACAGGGGATATAGCGGACTCGCCGTCCCAGTCACCCTGGAGTTCGGTACTGTACCTAGTCCTGACCGATTGATTAGGGGCGGCTTAGGCCCTAACCTCCCGTTTAGACGAAGCAGAAAACAAAGTAGTGTATTGGAAATGCGCACTCTCCCCGAATTCAGAAGAAGACTGGAACGAGCTCAGATGCGCCAACAGGACAAACCTTTCCATCGACAAGGCTCTCCACGCTCGGCCTACACGTGGGTGGGTGTTTTTCTGATCCCTCATCACTAAGAGAAAACCCACATAGAGGGTGTCAGGGTGGAACGGGACCCCAAGATCGCCAATTCCCATACCTACATCAGTAGGCCCCTGGGGGGCGGGGTCAAGGGAACGACAGCACATCAAGAATTTTGCACTGTACCCGTTCAACACATTTTCCATGTTTGTCCATTTCACCTTCCACTGCAACCGATATCACCTTGAATTTGTTTTGAATTTGTGTTTTCATTTTCAACGAAATACTTATTTTTCACTGGTCATAATGGAATAAAAATATATACCACAGTTGCTAGCTTCCTCAGTGAAGATTGAATTCTTAACAGCTAGTGCGAAGCGATCCTCAGAAGTAACAGGTGGATTCAGCCCTCATTCTTCTGGATGATAATGTTTTGCAATAGACGCTAACCATATAATGTCCAAATACATAACAAGAGAATAATAAGGAAGCCACATTCCAATAGACTTCAGTGAACCTATAGATTTTGGGATTTTCAGTTTTATTTTAGGATATACAGGAACAATTTTCAATTTTTCGCAAAAAAAATATCCTAGAATCAAGAAAGATATTGTAACCACAGTATCAGGCAGCGATTAGCAGGCGGCGAATTATTCGAAGTCAAATAATTAAAAAAGAAGATCAATTAATAGAAATGCTTTGCTAAACTAATGTAACAATCTCGTTATAATAATATGAAATTAGAATGATTAAAATAGCAGTTGACTTAAAGAATGTGAAGGGAAGAATATAATTGAATATAACATATATACTAGCATCCGGGCAAGAAAGAGAAAATATTATTGTAAAAATCTGTACACGTCGCAGAGACAGGAAAGAAGGACCGTTACCTTCTTTGTGTTAGTAAAAGTTCCATGTCTGAAGACTATTGCATTCTTTCAGCCAGGAATGTTTTGGGACAAAGGACTTTCAAAATGCAGTTGAATATGAACGCTAAAGAGATTTACTTCGCTGATTTGGTGACGATGCATACCGTCAGCAACAACTCAGGTTAGGCGTTCCCCAACTCAGGGTGGGCGGAACGTCAGTGAGTCATATGAGTTTTCAAAACCAATGCGAAAATTTGGAATAAAATGAGAAACCGATAATAAAGTAACATTTGAGAAGGGTGAGCTAGATTGTTCACGTGATAAAGTTAGAGAGGGGAGTTAGAGTTAGAGTTTCGAATTGAATGGTGAAGTAAAAAAAAAAAAAAAAAAAAAAAAAAAAAAAAAAAAAAAAAAAAAAAAAAAAACTTTACTTACAAGTTGATACTACGACAGGAAGAACGTGTTCATGTGCATTAAGAAGAGAAGTCTGAAAGGTGGTCACCCATCCAAGTCGATAAACAAACAGAGATTCAAGAATTAAACCAAATAATTCTACAACAAACCAAGTATTGTGGAAACATAGAGTCAGACTGAAAAATTCAATACCATAGCCGGGATTTGAACCACGGATCTTCTGGTTTCCGTCCAGCCGCACTACCATTGTGCTACTATGGCCAACGTGCCGATGTGACATTAAATTCTCCAACTGACTCGTATTTTCCCGGTAAACCACTTAGGAGCTCTCATAAACACATGAGACAACTACCTTAATGGCGACTTACATATTGTAAGTACTTTAGGGCCCGGGCTTCATATAGTAAACCACTATTAGGTTAATTAATGGAAATTAATTGGAGAATTTAATGTCATTTTAATTGTCATTTTTAATGTCATGTCAATTTAATGAATTTTCCGTCCAGCCGCACTACCATTGTGCTACTATGGCCAACGTGCCGATATGACATTAAATTCTCCAACTGACTCGTATTTTCCCGTAAACCACTTAGGAGTTCTCATAAATACATGAGACAACTACCTTAATGGCGACTTACATATTGTAAGTACTTTAAGGCCCGGGTTTCATATAGTAAACCACTATTAGGTTAATTAATGGAAATTAATTGGAGAATTTAATCATATTTTATCATATCATGTAATTTTATCATATTTAATCATATCGGCACGTTGACCATAGTAGCACAATGGTAGTGCGGCTGGACGGAAACCAGAAAATCCGTGGTTCAAATCCCGGCTATGGGATTGAATTTTTCAGTCTGACTCTACGTTTCCACATTTTAGCCTACACACGGCCAGTGTGAAACCAATAATTAATTTCCATTAATTAACCTAATAGTGGTTTACTATATAAAGCCCGGGCCTTAAAGTACTTACATGTCGTAAGTCGCCATTAAGGTAGTTGTCTCATGTGTTTATGAGAACTCCTAAGTGGTTTACCGGGAAAATACGAGTCAGTTGGAGAATTTAATGTCATATCGGCACGTTGGCCATAGTAGCACAATGGTAGTGTGGCTGGACGGAAACCAGAAGATCCGTGGTTCAAATCCCGGCTATGGCATTGAATTTTTCAGTCTGACTCCACGTTTCCACAATTTAGCCTACACACGGCCAGTGTGAAACCAATAATTAATTTCCAAACCAAGTATTACTAATACCAATGAGTAGCTAACAACAACCGCCAAAATCCATTTATCTACAACCATTCACCTAAAGATAAGAGAACTCATAGCTCCAATTAAACTCCAATTAGAACCCAATTAATTTAACTATGGTATGCGGGTTTGCCGCAATATCCTAGAAACAAATCCTATATTTTTCCTAAAATTATTTCGAAGTAACCTGTAAATATGTCCTTAGGAGAAAAAACAGGAAAAATACGATTAAAAGTGCTTAATTTCACTCAAAATGTTATGATTCTCATACATTTTACACATAGAAAAGGGAAAAATAATCGAAATCCAGTTCTTAGTCAGTGACCTTACTTGATACGTCATGGGGCAGTTATACTAACAGTAACAATCTGGAATGCATATAGTGCATCTTATTTCACTACTCAAACACAAATGCATCCTATATTTGATACGCTAGCACATCATGGGGTCGCTCTAAACCTAATGGTAAAATGCACATATCACATGTGGTAATAGAAAAGGAATAAGTTACATCTTAGTCTCTGTCTATCTGCTTTCACTTAATCCTATGTAGTGTAAGGGTAACAACGTCAATTTATCCGTCTTGGAAGACCATTCCTTTTCTTATAAAAAGGCTATTACTTACAACGGTGTTAATGCTCCCAAATATATTTTACCTTAGCGTAATAAACGCTGAGAGACCCTACATGATATAACTTTTAAAGCTATTGCCCATGTAGAGGTTTTATAGCCTTCACATAACCGCCACACCAAACGCTTTTTATGTTCTTTCGACCTATATGTACATTTATTGTACAGAATACTGTATATCATGCCACACAACCAACCGCTTCCTGCCGGGAACATGCCCCAGCGCGTGAGCGTTGGATTATGAAATTGAGGTTGAAGCTTCCTGTAAAATTCGCCTTCGGTTTGATCTACTGCAGAAAGAACTAACTCAACCTTTATCGCGATTTCTAGTAGTGGGGTGTAGTATTTTTATTCATATTTCGCCACTGCCTTTTCAGGAGCGCAAGGTATTATTCAAAAAGGGAAATTCTATGCATGAAGTTTCAAATGCAAACACATAAAACAAAAGTCAAAATTAGCGGATTAAATAGATACGGCTCAAGTAGTAATAAAATTAATAAAGTTCTTGTAAGAAATAAGTATACCCATTCAAATGCCTGCTACAGTTATAGAAGTCATTAAACTGATTAACGTTACAGATAACGTGATGCCCTCCTGTTAAACCGCAAAAATGTAGCAAAAGCAAACTCAGTCCACATATTTGTTTAGACAGGTTATGTCACGCAGAGAACATAGAAAAGCTTCTATACTGGCATCCGAGTCACCGTTTGAGCATATCCTGATCTAACCAATGTCATTGTTATAATTGTAATTGTTGTAATCATACAAGGAAGTGGATCTGTTAAGCTAAAGCTATAAAGTTACGTAACATTAAATGTATAGATTGGACACCCTAAAAATAAAATTATTGTGCCTAAAATTGCATGTACAGGCACACAATTAGAAAAAAATATATACTAAAAGGCTGCTTTAAATCAAAAGTATTATTTTGGACAGTCTTCGTCGTTAAATATTTCTTTAACAAAACACATGCTGCTACTCCAGCCTTTGGCTTTCATTTGTTTCTTTCAGAATGAATACAACGCAATTATGTATACAACTGATGCATTTAGATTCCATTTATGAGGTATTTTAAATAAGAATAAATTTCTTCAGTTTTGCAAATAATTTAGTAATCCTTTAATTGATGGTTGAGGTGGTTCTGCCCGGTGGGAACCTCGTTGTATGAACCCTCGGTCATTCAACACTTCATATGGATGGAGGATTAAGGATCGACGAATTTTCGTCATTGGCCGGGGTTTCCTTCGGTGTAACTCAGCATGAGGCTCTTATCTGGAAATTCAGGATTGGGTATGCCCTGATTGGTAGCTCTGTTATGGAATACCTCTCGACTCCTAGATGTAAGAGGCATGTTGTTTAAGTTAGTACCGTTTTGCGATTCCGCCGCCGCAGCGTTACGGTCGGCGTTCCGCGCATGCGCGCTAGCTATCCACATCAACTGTCTATGCACTGACACCATTACAGTCTGATTATTCATTGTATACGTTGGTTACTGAGCGTTTAAGATGCCTCCGCCAATCGTGAGTCCTGTCGATTGTGAAGTATGG
Organism: Mantis religiosa; assembly: GCA_030765055.1. Taxonomy (NCBI): domain Eukaryota; kingdom Metazoa; phylum Arthropoda; class Insecta; order Mantodea; family Mantidae; genus Mantis; species Mantis religiosa. The sequence continues at coordinate 19,250 of JAUKNK010000022.1, read as the reverse complement.
GCTGTTATACGATTTCTTAGTGCTAAAGGCGTAAAACCGATCGATATTCATCGTGAGATCTGTGAAGTTTACGGACCAAATATTATGAGTGATGGAATGGTAAGGAAATGTGTGAGAGCATTTAAAGATGGCCGCACAAATGTGCATGATGAAGAACGGAGTGGGCGTCCTTCGGTCGTTACTGAAGATTTGGTGCATAAGGGGGACAAAAAGGTGAGAGAAAACAGACGCTTTACAATTTCATCATTGTGCGACTATTTTCCTTAATATTCTCGTAGTATTTTATATCGCAGTGCGACCGAGAACTTGAAGTGCCGGAAATTGTGTTCACGTTGGGTTTCGAAAATGTTGACGGATTTGCACAAAACCCAACGTTTAGGCAGTGCATTGACTTTCCTTGAGCGGTACCACAATGAAGGTGAAGAGCTTTTAGACCAAATTGTTACTGGTGACGAAACATGGGTGGCCTACGTTACACCAGAATCGAAACAACAATCCATGGAATGGCGACATTCATCATCACCCACAAAAGTGAAGTTTAAGCAAACAATTTCTGCCCAGAAAATAACGTGCACCGTGTTTTTTGGGGGGAGACAGAAAAGGAGTATTGCTAGTGGAGTTTCTGCCTCGTAATGAGAAAATCAATGCAGCGACTTATTATGAGACATTGAACAATCTGTGCTGTGCAATCCAGAACGAAATACGTGGCAAGTTGAGTAAGGGTATCATATTGCTGAATGACCATGCCCGTCCACATGTGGCTAATCGGACCAAGGATCTCATCAAATCTTATCATTGGGAAAGTCTAGATCATCCTCCATACAGTCCTGATCTGGCGCCCAACGACTACCATTTGTTCCTGCACTTGAAGAAACATCTGGGCGGTCAGCGTCTTCAATACGATAACGAAGTCAAAACAGTTGTGATACAGTGGTTAACACGTCAGGCGGCAGAATTTTATGAGGAGGGTATTCAAAAACTGGTGCTACGTTATGACAAGTGTCTCAATATTCACGGAAATTATGTAGAAAAGTAGATTAAGGTACAGGCCTTTATGTAAAAATAAAATTATTGCGATATCTATGCACGTCTTTTTTTAATTCCAAAACGGTGCTGACTTAAAATACATGACTCGTATATTGGTTTATTAAGATCCTTAATCCAATTTGTGTGCTCGCCACCTCATGCGTTGTAGTGGCATCGCGTTTAGCGCCGCCTCTCGCATACTGACCGCGGAGAGAAAGGAAGTGCTTTTGAGGACCATTTAAGATTTCTTGGTGCGAAAATTTACACGCGAATTATTCACAGACGATTATAAAGTATTGTTTCTTGACACGGAAAATCAGACGTCAATCCCTCGCGAGCATGATGTAGAGAGTGTCCTTAGTTGCTGGAACATATTTCTGCCACACTTCAAACTTCTCCCACTCCTACTGAATTTTGGGAAGGTGCATAAATCACGTGACTATTAATGTCTTTCTGATAGGTCCTAAATTATTACAACTCTAGAACTTGTTTAAATTTGGTGCTATCATACATGTCTCCCCGTAGGGGAGGGGATCCGTCCCCTTCAGCTGCCAAAGTGCGGGCGCTGCGGACCCTTAGCACTCGTGGTACCTCTGACGTTACTAGAGGAACCTCGGGCCGAACAGCCGAGCCCCTCCCGAATGGGAGTTGTTCGGAATGGGCTGGTCTCGAGGGGGCAGTGGTTCCCGTTAGCCCACGGGCAAATGGGTACCTCCGGCCAGGTCGCCAGGGTCGCCCGGAGGGGGTTGCGGGAAGCCATTAAGTATCCCGGGTACTAGCCTGCATAGCTAGTAGAAGGTGTGCTAGATCACCAGGCGGCCCCACCGAGGTCATATCGGTAGTCTGCACATTGATGTAGACGCGCGTAAGTGGCGTATCCACTTCCATCCCGTCTTGAGTACAAGCGGGGGGGCTTTTTAGACTCCAGATATTGCCCTATGGAAAGAGCCCCGGAGTTCGCTCTCGGGTAGAAAGAGGCCCGGGTCTTGTTCCTACGGGTTCAAGGCTAATGGGAGTAGAACCTCTGGACTTAACTTATCATACATGTCTACTGCGCCACTTTCGCTAAGGATGCACTCGCGATAATTTATGCGTAGTCATATCTTCTAAGGATCTCCTAACATCTTCTCCGTTGCATTGGTCACGTCTGAGTATATATGAAAGAATCTGTTTCTCGCCTATTCGGAGCCAACTGTGCCTTCAAGACATATCAGACAATAGAGCTAGGGTGGATGTTTACAGGATTACACAGGGAGTTTAATGATCTTCTCTACCTGGCCTAGTTAATTCGCCAGTTTTCGGATAAACGTTCACTATATATTTATGTTCGGCAGATATATTCAGTATGCAGGCACAACTATTCTCTAACATATATGTTATCTACTTATATTTATTCCTATATTTGAATTTATATCTTTATGATAATACTTTATATGTCATGTCAGAGTCTCTGACAGTGATTGCTTCACGGTGTACTTCAATTGTTTTTCCAATGGACGGTTCCTAATAAAATTGACATGCGATTACAAACTGCTACTCCGCTTGAATTACATTTTTCATTAGTTATTTTTTGAAGCACACTTATTTTTGATATTTTAATGACATTCAATTCATAAGCTATAATTAAATGTGATAATTTTAATTACTTAAGACGAACAATTGTAACGTAATAACTTTTATCTTCCGGTTTGTCAGCCCAGTTAAATGCATCTTCTCTACTAAGAAGTTTCATTTTGCTATTCTTTATTATATACCCCTATTTGTTGATATTTTTTAATAAATCAAATAAATAATTATATATTTTGATTAGCCTTTAGGATTGTGAAAATTAGTTGCGTATTATAAGAAATGTTTTGTTCTTTACTCTTCATTGTACAACAGGAGCATAAAAAATACTTTTGCTGATCCCAAAGGTGAAAGCTTGGATTATAAGCTTGTCAAATATGACACGCCATTTCTTTGTGTTTATTCAAGAAACTACATTTTATATTCGTTTTGTTACACCGCATATCCGGTATTCATGCTTTATTTATCTTCCCCGGAAACGAAATAATAATTTATAGTGCAACGTAATGAAACGGATATAACAGCGCAATTCCCATGAATCACGGATGAGGTCAATATCTATGGAAGTTAATATTGTATGAGAAATATCATAGGAATGATTAAAGCACAGCAATAAGGATTTGCACAACGGAAATATTTTACCAGCTTTCCATATCCGTTTTTTGTTTAATCCACTGACACGCAATGACATGGAAAAAGGCTGTATGAGAAATTTTGACATTTTGCGAGTTATATTTACAGGTAAAGTTAGCGTTTATGTATGGTCAGCCAGGGATATAACCATTATTTTGAAAGGGGAGCATACTATTTTTTATAAATGTGCTTCAGAACACATCACTCTGCTCACGTCATTGAGTTAAATGTAGTACTTTTCCTCAGCCTATTTTTGTATTCTTCCCAAATACAGCTCTCTTCTTCTCCTCCCCATCTCCTTTCCTCTCTCACTTTGTACACCCTATTACACCTTCATTCTGTCACCTTACATAGTCCTACAGTTTGCATGTCCCTTCCACACAATTTGTTGCACCCTATCTATACATAATCGGCATTAAAATTTGCTTCTCCGAAATTTCCATTAAAAATAAAGTACATGTAAAATTACACATAAAATGAAGCTAGTAACAGTGGAATAATGAATATACAAATAAAAATATTTAGTAATTATTTTCCACTTTTCTTAAGAAGTTGATGACAATACTTCTATCTTCTTTATAAAAAATTAATTTCATGGAAATTTGCCCACATGTTAAGTCAACACACTTCGTTGTCAAGGATACCATGTATTTACGTATTTATGTATTACCAACATCTGGAGACGAAACAAATCTAAAAACAGAATCAATTGCCGGATTTTAAAATTCATTACGCGACTTTTATTTTTTAAAATAAATATTTTTCCCAAACTATTAAATCTATGGGAACATTTAATTGTATTAACCATTTAACTTCGGGATTTATTTCATGGTTAAATCACCAAAAATGATCTGCTACGGCCCATTTATCAATTTGTTTATATCTAATGTTACGAAAATGTTATTTCTTTCTGGTTTCCAAACTACGTTTCGTCTTTCCAATATAAACCTGATCACAATCTAAGCAATTAAATTGATAAATACACTTATTTAAAATATTAAAACAATTAAATGTTCCCATAGATTTAATAGGTGGGAAAAATATTTATTTAAAAATATAAAAATCGCGTAAATAATTTTGACATACCGACAATTGATTCTGCATTTAGGTTTGTTTCGTCTTCAGATGTTGGTAATACATAAATACGTAAATTCATGGTATCCTTGACAACGAAATGTGTTGACTTAAGATGTGGGCAAAGGTCCATGAGATTAATTTCGTATAAAGAAGATAGAAGTATTGTCATCAACTTCTTAAGATAAGTGGAAAATAATTACTAAATATTTTTATTTGTATAATACATATAAAATATTTAAAAATACATATACATATATCTGTCTCTCCCTAATTATGCGGTCAGAGCTGCACTAACTGCCGAGATCATTGTTTCCCATCCAGTGTAACCTCTTGAATGATTTCTAATGTTCACTTTATCCAAACGTTTCATATAAAGAAATTTTGTATAACTCTTATAAATGTTTGTTGTAACCCCCAAGAAGCCTCTTCAGAACCACCATCTTTTTATTAGGAGAACCAAAGTAGCATACAGGAAGTCCAGTTTCCAAGTGGATCGTCAGGTAGAAAATATAAAACAAGTATTAAGATAATATATGGATATTTCTGCCTGAAAATTTACAACACAAATAAATAAGTAAATGAATAAATATTTCATTCAAGATGATAAAAGATATAAACTAACTCAAAATGCCTAAACATAATTGTATTGTATTAATCAAAAGCCTTAAATCATTTTGAATGTGTTAATAATCCCATGTATGAAACACAAATCAGTAGGACAATTAATAACAGTTGAAAGGAATTGTTAAAATGGGTTCTACTTGACAATGTGTCTATAAGCTTTACTATCAAGAAGTTGCCTGTATAGAAGTAAAAAAGTAAATTCCTGATAAACAAACCTACGAGAAACGTAATAGACATTTATTTATATTCATTGAAATACTAGAGATTTTTCAATGAGCATTTCGAAAATTAAAGCTGATTCAACATATCGCAGATAGATACCTGTGTTCTAGATAATTCATATTAGTTCTCCGAAATATCCACCGATATTTAGCCTCCAAATATATATAGTCAAATACAATACCTACATTAAAACCAAATCATGTAGGGTGTTTGGAAATGCTTTCAGAAGACACGTTTAAGTATTCCGGTACTAGATAAAGAAACTGTATCTATACTCAAGTTGTTCTCGGGAAGCAAGCCAGGTGAAAAGACGATTAGACATCGACGTTTCCGGAGTGTGCATCACTCCCATCATCAGGATATTTATAAAATGCTATAACCATAAGTGAAATACTGGATATAACGCAAATATAAAGAAGGATAAAATACTATCAAAATTCGCATTACTGAACAAAAGACTGTTTTAAGTAAATTAAGCGCCAGATCAGGAGATGGCGTGAATATAGAAAATTAATTAGGTCAAAGTACGCTCGAAGCGCTGCTTGGCATTATAAAAAACGCCCTGTATGCCAGGTTCCAGAAGAGTGTATATCTAGAGCTAGCAGCGCGTATAAGCTGTACATTCGGTTTTGTGGATGAAAATTTGCAAATTATTAATATTGCGCAATAAGCGAAGTACCAGGTCCATTGCAGATACTTTATTTCTGCACACTTTTATTTTTCAATGTGCAGCATTTTTATCTGTTACCTCATTTGTTCCACACTAACTTAACCTGATTTGTCGGTAACTTATAGTTTTTCATGCTCCTTCCAGATAGTCCAGAATTTGCTGCAAAAAGAGGAGAGAGGGAGCACCAAATGTGATTTTGCTATTCACCTTTTTATATGGAATCCCCATTTTTTTATATCTGTTACAGAGGTGCACGAAGCTGGACTCAATCGCCGGATTGAGATATGATGTTGTAGACCTGAATGGCCTTTCGGGATTGTATTTCTAGGGCAGTCGATTTTCTAGTTTGATTCTGCTACCATAGCAAGATCTGAAGGTCGAACCTATTGCCCTCCGGAAGGGGTGCGGGACCAAAAACCTTCCGAGAGTGCATGTGTGGGTGTGGTAGGGGCAGGCGGGAGGAAGCGAGCAAGATGGAGGAGTACTACTTCGAAGGAAAAGCCAGGCTCCGCATACGAAAGTGAATTTCTCCATTTTCTATAACCCTTCCCTTCCATTCTCCTTCCATCAGCCACGACACTCGAACAGAAAAAGCGGACGAGGAAAGAAAAATCTGGAAAAATAGCCGATGGAGATGGGTGAAAGGAAATAAAGAAAGAAAATATCTAACTGCCACTTTAAAATACATTTTACCCAATTCGCCCTTCCTTAAACTCAATCCGTGACTAGAGTTTTGAGGCGGTAGAAACAGTTACCATAATTTAATCAACGCTCAAGCAAGGAAGTGATGGTAATGGCGAGGGAAAGGAACTGAATTATATGTATATCTTTATATTTAAGAGAGGAAAACAAAACCTCCACAAAAGGGGAGCAAATAAAACCGCAAGCAAACCCGAGGACCACCCGCCCATCTACCCCTGTGTGAATTTTTATTCCTATGTGACGCACGTATCGCGAAGTGGCTAGGCTTAACCAACTTTTCTTTTCTTTTTGTTTTAGCATTATGTATGGATGCAGCAAGCGTCCCATAATGCTTTGCGTTCGCAACATTCCAGGAATGAAAATCATTCTACTGGAGGGTAGAATCCGCTCAAGAAAAAAATCACTTCCGTGGTCCTGCACTGCTTTTACTTCCGTTCCTACATCTACAATATTTGAAAGTTCTGCTTATGAGCTTTGTTACTCCAAACAGCTGCACTAGCAATACTTCCCTCTGTACTAGCTGGAAAGGGTGCAGCAGTATGTAATGTCTGTCTAGTGAACGGGAGTACAGTTGGCCGCTCAAAGGAAACTACCCTCCCGCCCACTAATGACCGTCATAAATCTATCTCCACACTTCAGAAATGGAACACTGTCGTTGAGGACCAATAACAACCGTGATTTTCTCGAAGTGACAGTCGCATGTCTACTCCACGTGGAGTCTCAGTTGCCAAAGCCCCAACTTCCAGTTGATCTGTTTCATTACGTGAAGAAATTCGTTGTGTATCACTATGTGGAGACCGTGGGAGGGAAATGCAGTGGTAAATGCAAATGAAGTAGTAGATAACTTTCAGTCAAGTGAACATAATCAAAGTGAAGACAATGGTGTGAATAACTGGACCGAGTTTTATTGTGGAAAAGCCTCAAAAAACAAAGTTATAACCGGAACTGTTTCTAAGCAAATTCAAGCGCTTGTTTTGAACACATATAAATATGTGCTGACAATCTTGGTAAGGGTTCATGCAATGAACCTGATGATAAATTCTGGGTATTCACAGAAATACAGTAAGAAATATTGTGACGAAAGTAATAATAAGGACGCTGATCAAGTGTGACAACAAAAGGAAACGTTTCTCTAAAATAGATAATTTCACATTCGTTTTAATTCGTCGAGAAATTTATAAATTCTATGCAAAAGGTAGAGCGCCCACCTTAGACGAATTGCTTACAAGAATTTTGTGATTTTCCTTATGGGCACTGCACTTTGCGCGGTCTCCTAGAGGAGCTGAGTTTCAAATGCCACACATTGAATAAGATAAGGGTTATTATGGAATCCAGTAGCATTGTAGCTTGGCGATATATATAAGGACGTTTTGCAGTAATGGATATAAGATAATTTAATTAGACGAAACCTCGTACGATACCCATGACACATCGAGAAATGTGGCAACCTTGCAGAAAGATCTGGGAGGAGGGTCGGGGGAAAAACAATTATGAGGGTTCGTCAAAGACAGCGGCCGACGTGCACACCAGTTAACTAAACAGACTTTACATCAGACGCCATATATATGTACACAGGCCGACATAAGTATTCGAACGTAAACATATTTATTAGATATATTATTTTTAAGCTACGCAGAGTAGGCATACGTAAATACAACTAGTACAAAATAAACTTAAGTGCTCCTTTAAACATATAAACTCATAAATAGTAACTGAAACTAATTTACACTACAAGGAGAAATAAAACGGTTTCTTTACATCTGTAAATAAGTATTCGAACAGAGAACAGCTGGTATTTAGCTATCTCCTTTCTTTAAATTACTGCTGTTAATCGTTTGGGTATTGTCTGTACGTGCTGTTTAGTAACTGCAGAGTCCATATTTCTCTACTCTGTTTGAAGAAGTTGTTTCAGATGGTGCTTGCTTCTGATGTGATGCGTCATCCCACGATCCCCGAGTTCCTTCCAAATGTTCTCTATAGAATTTAATTCTGGCGATTTAAATGTCTTCAAAGTGTGAGGAGTGTTGTACACGATCCAAAGTCTTACAATTTCAGCAGTATTCTTCGAATCTTTGTCCTGCTGGAAGTAATAATCATGTCCTAATCCCAGCTTCTCTGCATCCTTTTTACGATTGTTTTCAAGAATCCTCTTGTATACAGATTTGTCCATGATCCCATCTATGAACACCTATTCCCCAAAGCCAGATGAAGCTATACAGCTCCATACCATCACACTACTGCCACCATGTTTCACTGTAGCTACCGTGTTCTTAGGGTCCCATTCTGTATTTGGCAGTCTCCACACTTTAAGGCGTCCATCACTCTTGTAGAAACAGAATTTGCTCTCGTACGACCAGAAAACCTTTTCTCAGAATTCTGTTGGTTTCACCACATACTGTTCAGCAAATTCTATACGCTTTTTCTTATTCACCTTATTAACATATGACTTCTTCCTAGGGACGCGGGAATTGTACATTCTTAAAAAGTTTATTGTAAATATTAACAGTACGCGTTAACTTCAAAAGATCCATAGTGCTTTCAATTACAAAAAATATTAAAAATGACAGTATTATTGTATACTTTCCATTAAAAAAAATATGCTGATAATAAATGATATTACATCCATTGAAAAAGAGCCTGTACTTAGAGTTTATCGAGATAAAGTTTATTTCTACCTTTAGGAGAGATAAGCATTAAATATCTCTATCGCAAATCCTGAGTCTCTTGAGGCTGCGAAACGAAAGCGCTTTGAAAAATGCCTCGGCCTCGGGCATACACCGCAGGTGCAAGAGTTAGTTGCGTGTTCCGTGTGGATTTCAGCCCCAGAGGTAAATATACCAAACAATTTCAAAGACTGTTTGCGGGCAGAGCACTGAGGTACCACAGGCAACTTATGTTCAATGATGCAAAAATATACTTGAGATATGTTAGAAAAATAAGTTATACTTGCACTAACATGGCTTTCTTTACTCACTCCTGCAGATTGAATTTTTAAAAACAGTTAGTTAACACAATTCATGTTAATAGAGCACAAAGATTAAATACATAATACAATAAATAACATGTACTCGGTCAGGGTGAGTTACCTAGATAAGGTTTTTCCAGGGTTTTCCCTTATCCTTCAAGACGAATGTCGGGTAACTCTAAGCTCCATGGACCCTGGACTCATTTGAGCATCATTTCACCCAATTCAGTCACCGTCCGATATAACTTAACGTTGGGGCGGACGTGAATTAAAAAAAAGGTACCTTATAGCTACATTGTTAAAAGAAGAATAAAGTATGTTAAAGAGGTACTCAAATATAGTGTGATCCATATAAATCTGAACCATTTCAATCAGCCGTAATTTCTGGACCAATAATAGTGAATTAATACTTTAAAGGAATTTATAATTATTAAATATAAGTATAAAAGGTACTTTTATTTCATGTACCTTGTGTCTCCCGTGCAACTTTGAGAGAATATAATACGCAATTGGGAGATTAAATTACACTATTTACATCTCAGAGAAAATGTTGGAAGTGTCTTCCAGCGGCATCTATGTGTCGTTGGTCCCATTTTCTTTGATACGACTGTAGACACTAAAGTTAATATGGGTATCTTCAAGAGATTTGTGGATCATCTGGATGATATCTAATTCAGAAAACATTATTTCCAGCAGAATGGAGCAACGTGTCATACATCTAATGACACCATGGAACTGGTAACCAGTTTCTTTGATAATCGAATAATCTTAAATGGTCTGTGGCCCCCAAGATCCCCTGACCTAATTTCACTGGATTTTTTTCTTGTGGGGAATATCTAAAAGATAGTGCCCAAGTATAGGCCACAGACAGTTGATATTCTCAAGGAATCCATTGGAACCGCAATAAGTAACATTGGCGAGGACACTCTCCGTAAAACTTCAGAGAATATGGTGAGACGAGTGCAAACATGTATAGATGCTGCTGGAGGACACTTCCAACATTTTCTCTGAGATTTAGATAGTGTATTTTATTTTCCATATTCTCCCAAACTTGCACGTGTGTACTATTATTCGTTCGAAAGCTATGGCCCATGGAAATGGTTCAGATTTATATGAATCGCTCTGTATTTTAACTGCAGGTGGATATGTCACAGAAACGTTTAACAGCACTAACACACACTTACCACTTTAGAGCAACCACATTGTTTCCGGAACGCTAAGGTTGTTCATCTCTCCGTTGCAAATTTCACCTCGGGCTGCTTCTCGATTCTCACGGAATGATTTACTCTTTGACCGTAGTCTCCTCCTATGTAGTACCTGGGTCACGGCAAGGTGATTCTGGCAACATAAGTCTAAATCTAACATTTTCCAATTCGATTCCTCTGGAAATGAAGGTTCTGGTCCCCTGTAGGAGAATTAAATGGCTAGTTTTTGTATTTCCCGGCTTTTGTCGGCAGGCAGCGGCGTGGCTTTGTGATGTCAGTGGTAAGACTGCATGCTACCTCCCTTCTCCCTAACCGGTGCAGGTTCTGATGTTGGCGAGATACTACTAAGCGTGTTGCATCACTTACTTTTTATTTTTGAGTTACGTTGCTTACCAACACACAGACAGAAGGAAATACACAGAAACGCACACACATACACTCATAAAATGAACCACGTTTTAAAAATGTTTTTATATATTTACAGTGATATTTTGGTCTGAAAATGTTGGGTAGATTACAATATCTTCTGTACTGACTATATACGTAACAGAAAAAGAAAAGATAGAAGCCCTGTTGTATATTGTGATTCGATCTTCGTTAGCTATCAATGGCAATGCTTAAAAGCATTAAGGAAATTGACTGAAGGTGAGGTTGGAGGTATTGCTTCTAGGTAATAACTTTGCCTAAGTACTGGCAAATCAGTTGAGCCAGATCGTCGGAGAGAAATGGGACCAAGAGAAACTCAAGATACAGATTATCTAACTTCTTCTTCTTCTTCTTCTTCTTCTTCTTCTTCTTCTTCTTCTTCTTCTTCTTCTCTTCTTCTTCTTCTTCTTCTTCTTCTTCTTCTTCTTCTTCTTCTTCTTCTTCTTCTTCTTCTTCTCTTCTTCTTCTTCTTCTTCTTCTTCTTCTTCTTCTTCTTCTTCTTCTTCTTCTTCTTCTTCTTCTTCTTCTTCTTCTTCTTCTTCTTCTTCTTCTTCTTCTTCTTCTTCTTCTTCTTCTTCTTCTTCTTCTTCTTCTTCTTCTTCTTCTTCTTCTTCTTCTTCTTCTTCTTCTTCTTCTTCTTCTTCTTCTTCTTCTTCTTCTTCTTCTTCTTCTTCTTCTTCTTCTTCTTCTTCTTCTTCTCTTCTTCTTCTTCTTCTTCTTCTTCTCTTCTTCTTCTTCTTCTTCTTCTTCTTCTTCTTCTTCTTCTTCTTCTTCTTCTTCTTCTTCTTCTTCTTCTTCTTCTTCTTCTTCTTCTTCTTCTTCTTCTTCTTCTTCTCTTCTTCTTCTTCTTCTTCTTCTTCTTCTTCTTCTTCTCTTCTTCTTCTTCTTCTTTCTTCTTCTTCTTCTTCTTCTTCTTCTTCTTCTTCATCTTCTTCTTCATCTTCTTCTTCATCTTCTTCTTCATCTTCTCTTCATCTTCTTCTTCATCTTCTTCTTCATCTTCTTCTTCATCTTCTTCTTCATCTTCTTCTTCATCTTCTTCTTCATCTTCTTCTTCATCTTCTTCTTCATCTTCTTCTTCATCTTCTTCTTCATCTTCTTCTTCATCTTCTTCTTCATCTTCTTCATCTTCTTCATCTTCTTCATCTTCTTCTTCTTCTTCATCTTCTTCATCTTCTTCATCTTCTTCATCTTCTTCATCTTCTTCATCTTCTTCATCTTCTTCATCTTCTTCATCTTCTTCATCTTCTTCATCTTCTTCATCTTCTTCATCTTCTTCATCTTCTTCATCATCTTCATCTTTCTTTTTCATCTTCTTCATCTTCTTCATCATCTTCATCTTTCTTTTTCATCTTTTTCATCTTCTTCATCTTCTTCATCTTCTTCATCTTCATCTTTTTCTTTTTCTTTTTCTTTTTCTTTTTCTTTTTCTTTTTCTTTTTCTTTTTCTTCTTCTTCTTCTTCTTCTTCACTTCATGGCATAGGCAATCAAGTGCCTGTTCCGCCTTCGATGTCCTCCTGGGTCTGCCCACCGATCTCCTACCTTTAGGTTGATACTGTAATATTTGTTTTGTAAGTCTATTATCTGGCATTCTTTCAACATATTCCTTCCATTTTTGTTTGAGATATTTTAACCTATCATTCCTACTAAAATTGTCTAGCTCTTCTCTTATATTTTCAATTCTTATTAAATCCCTCTTCGTGCATCCTTTCACACTTCTCAAGAATTTCATTTCTGAAGCCTGTATTTTACTCTGTTGCGTTTTAGTTAACGTCCAAGTCTGACTTCCGTATGTCAGTATAGGTACAGCCATAACTTTGTAGAATTTTAAATTTGTTTCTTTACGTATTTTGTTTCTAAATGTTCTATTCATTGTTCCACACATTCTTTGAAATTTTCATATTTTATTTCAGACATCATATTTCTTGTCATAACTAACATCAGTTCCCAAAATGGCTTACCTGTTCAAACGCAACGATTATTTATAACTATTTTTGTTCTAATTGGCTCTTTCCCAATGAATGTCATTACCTTTGATTTTATAAAAGAAATTATCATATTATATTGCTTACAAAGTTCACTAAGTTTAAAAATAGATTTTTGCAGGGCACACTTGCTATTTTGTATAATAACTAAGTCGTCAGCAAACAATAAAATATTTAAAAGGTTATTATTTGAAATTTTAAAACCTACATTCACTAGCTGCTTCCATTTGCACACTAGGTCGTGAATATAAATACTAAAAAGTGTAGGTGATAAAGTACACCCTTGTCTGACATCCTGAATAGTATTTTTTTTTTTTTTTTTTTTTTTTTTTAGAAATTTTAGTATTGTTCCTCACGTTTATTTTTGTTTGGAAGTAGAAGCATTGTATCATTTTTACTAATTGTTGTGAGTACCCTCGTTCTTCCAATATTTGCTACATTTTTCATAGGTTTACCCTATCGAAGGCTTTTTCAAAGTCAATAAACGCCATATGGGTTTCTTTATTAAACTCCCTATGTTTTTCAATTAGTTGTTTAACAATAAGAACGTTATCTGCACAGGATCTGCCTCTTATAAATCCAATTTGTTCTTCCGAGAGAAGACATTCAGCTATATTCTGCAACCTTTTGTTTATTATTTTAGCAAATATTTTATAGGCCGTAGCCAGTAAACATATTCCTCTGTAATTGCTACAGTCATTCCGTTTCCCTCTCTTAAAGATAGAGATGGTTTGGGCCATAAGCCAATCTTGAATACCTAATTTATGACCACAAACGATAAACTGAAGACACCAGCTATGGATATCGGAAAGAAGAGTGGAATCTATATAAAGAAGAAGAATTCCAGAAGAGCCAGAGGAGATGCACGGACAGACAGAGATGATTATGCAGAAGAGGAAAGATGACAATCCGGATGTCTGGAACTGACAAACCAGCTCCATCTACTGATGCCAGTTTCTTTAGGAGACGGATACCAGTGGGCGGAAGCTTTGGATACCAGTTGCAGAAGAGGAAATTTTAAAATTGTAGGAAAGTCTTTCGTAGTTTGTTATAGCAGTTAAAGCTGTAGTAGAAATGTAGATTTGATTTATATTGTTGGTGTAGAAGTAAAGGAGAAGAAAGACTGTCTTAGATAGATTAGATGAATAGATTTGTAAGGTTACTGGAATCCAGTAATCTGTAGGTTTAGTTACTTCGTTAAGGTAGGAAGTAGATTATATCTGCAAAATTTGTAAATTGTTTTGTGTAATTTGCTTTAAAAATTAATAAAGTTAAAAATGAAGTTTGCATAATGAGTCCTGGTATAGATTCCAGAAACCGGGTTGTTAGATATGCTGATTTTATATTTTTTCTTTTTTAAATCAGTTGAAGCAATAGGTATTGAAGCAAAGCTCCTAAAATTGGAAAATATATTGAAATTACTATCATATTCGAATGATAAGAAAGTTAACACATGAAGTTTACTCTTACAGAATTTGTACGTATAGGTATTGTCAACGACGTGGATTGCAGAACTACAGTTGTTACTCAGTATAACTATAAACAATTCCTTCTAATATTTTCTTCTACCTTTTAATTTCCTTGGAAAGAAATGCTGAAAAATAGAATATTTAAGAGATATAGTTTAATTCCCAAATCAAAACTGCGAATGTGACGAATGAAATTTTGTTCCAGCAGTGCAAAGTTCACTTCAGGCCTCATGTTCCGAACTTTGAAAAATAATACTTCTATTGGACGATGTTCAAAATTCACATATGGAATACGTGAAGAGACGAGAGACTCGACAAAATTAAATTGTGTTTCCTAGCTTATGTATATCCCATGATGCATTACTTTTTTAAAGTTGGCTCAAAATGTTGCTATTTTTATTTGTTAAATGTTAACAGGCTCCGATAAAAGACTTGTACATCTATCTAAACTAGTTTTATCATTTTGTTTCACTAAATTTCATTCTGTTCCTTTCTTTTTCCACCTTTGTGTGTTAATGGTGCTCGGACTTTACGGCAGTACAATGTTATTAGAATACCAAGGGGAGTTGTTTAACCCACCTGGAATCCACCTGCAGGATTATGGCAATTTCCTTTGTCACTGACATGTACTACAGTCCCTCCCTCTTTGACTACTAAAGGATAATCAATACTTCCACCCTTATAAGGCCATGACACTGGGACTTGAAACTGCCCAGCTCTTTCGTCTTATTTACCCCCCTCCCATAGGAGTAAATCTCATAAAACTTCTACTCGCTGTCCTGGTTTCCTTTTTATACTAGAGTTGTACTTGAGCTCGTCCACGTGAAGATATATGAGTATTTTATGAAATGCGTGTTAGTAGTCCAAGAAGCTTTGCGAAGAAAAAAAACGGACCTTGTTTGCAAACATTTGTTGTATGTAATTGTGCATAATATATATATATATATATATATATATATATATATATATATATATATATATTGTGGCAACCCTGTATGGGTTGTCAGACCTGGCGACTGGCTTAACTTTGTTCGTTGGCTGCGCTGGGGAGGGGGGATGGCATATCCTCTTCCCCCAGACGACCGGCCGCCACCAGAGTGAGAGGATGTGTTTGTAGCAACCCTCCGGAACACAAACCTCATTGAATGTAAGTTGTCTGGGATTATTAAACCTCTTTTTAAAATGCATTTGTGAGTTTTCCTTCGCTGGACCTTCCACCTTTCACCACCATGCAGGTAAGCTAGTTATCAGTAAAATAACATGTCCACCCTACCGCGTGGTGTAACTAGTGTTTGTTGAGATGGTTTAGCTCTACCGCTACGGATTCCCCCCCCCCAAGGCAAATAAATATTAAATCTATTCTAATGTAGGGTGTGACAATATATATATATATATATATATATATATATATATATATATATATATATATATATATATATATATATAATGAATATGGTTGATCGTGGAGCAAAAAGTGGCAAAGGCCATACATGTATCGATGGCAATGACAATGGCTATTCGATGTGATAGGTTGGTGATGAACTTGTTAACCCAATATGGGTCCCACGTTTACTCACATTGGAGACGTTGAATTGTCGCTGTTGATGAGATCTGGATTGATCTTTATACTCCGAAAGCCAAGTAGGAATCAAAGCAATGGCTTATTTCCGGCGAATCCTCTCCAAGTAAGCCAAAGAAGGTCTCATCGGCCGGAGAAATGATAGCAACCAATATTTTGGCATGCGAAAGGTTTCATTCTTATTAATATAAAAAGGATTACTGAACGAGTGATTGGTCTCGATTTCTAAGGAAGGTTAGAAGGATGCGGCTTCCATTTGCTGAGGAAGAAGGTGGTGTTTACCACGTCAGCAGACAAGCACATGCATACAGGTAGTTTCCACCAAAATGGAAAAATGCATAAACTGCCTCGTTGGTTTTTTCCTGCCTTATTGTCTTAGCAATCTCCCGGCCTATTTTTCTGCAATTTCTCCTTATTTCTAAATGTGGAAAAAATACCTTGGAACAAATTTAAATCAAAAGAGTTATCTTCGAGGTAGAGGTGAATTTTTCAGTTACTTCCAATTCCTCTTTTTGGAGGGGTTAAATATATTATATCCCTAAAAGAGGATGAGATATAACTAATTGCGCGGCCTAGCCTTTGACTATGTAACCCTTTAGGCACCTTTTATTCAATATAGCAATTCATTTCAGAGATTAATGCTTTGAGAACGCATGTGACATTGGATGGAAGGGTGTGTGTTCAGAAATGCAGCTTCTATAAATATGCTAGAGAACTTTTGGAGTTCTGGTGTTTCAATTCTATAAATCCTACACAAGGAAATGAATATTTTAAAATGCTTCTCCTGAATTCAGAGGATCTTAAACGCTATATTTCTGGTGAAATCCATGGCCGCACCGTGCCTCAGTGGTTAGACCGCTTGGCTCTCACCAAGGCGGCCCGGTTTCGATCCCAGGTGACCGCAAAGTGAGATTTGTGGTGGACAACATGGCGCTGGGGCGAGTTTTCTCCGGAACCGCCGGTTTCCCCCGCCATCTCATTCCACCGGTGCTCCATCTTCATCTCATGTACCATCAGTGTCACCGCCTGCTGTGCCGTATGTAATAAAATCGGGCGTAAAACATTACACACATCTGGTCAAATCCGAGTATCAAACGTTTGAATGGAATAGAATCTTTTCTTCCCTACCTCAGTAGTAGATAAGATAAAGCTCTCTAAATTGTAATGAACATAATTTTGCCGAAAATTAATTTATTGTCTTAAAATCTATTTAGTCAGCAACGAAGCCTATTTCGCTACACTTGCTGACGAAAAATGCAAGAAAACATAAAAGCTGGCCACTCAAACAACAAAAACGTCTACGAAATAAAATACAGGAATTACGATCCTTAGAAATTGTATCTTGGGTGTCAAAAAAGCAACAATTTATGGAATTATGTCGCAAAATTGTTTAAACTAAGGAAATTATGGCTTATATTGAGCAGAACAGAAATGTGAGGCAAAAAAAATTTGCAGCAGATATCAGCTAACAGAGTATTTCAGACTTTGGGTTTATATGTATAATCCAAGCTGTTGCCTTCCCTTGCACAAGAAAATAACGTATGACACGATCACATTGCTGTAAATTAACTCCATGTGCAGATGACGCTAATCCGGTCTGTGATCGGCCTCCGAGAGTGCACTCCAGCGATATTGGAAATGCCTGCTGCTCCCTCCGAGAAATCCAAGTGTCTCGTTTATTAATTCCAATGTATAGCAGTGAGGCTGCAAGTTTCTCTTTTCTTAACCTTACTTTCAGTAGACAGCAGAGTTTTAGATTTTTAAACTCCATAAAGTATTGTTTATACAACACTCACTTATTAAACGAAGATTTCATGTGAAACATTAGAAAGTTCCTGATACGGATTACTTCTTTCAATGCAAAATTCCACCTAAACGTTTATGGTAAAAAAATTGAGAATTGCTGTTTTTTGTGATATATGGTTGAGCTATAAAATTAATAACAAATAAAATTTTACAAAACAAACTAAAAATGCATTGGAAACTAATGGTTCTGCCACAATAGCCCTGTGTAGGACGCACTATGAAAGGGTAGAGCCACACTGAAAAATGTAATGACATAGCCGGGATTTGAACCGCGGATCTTCTGGTCTCCGTCCAGCTGCTCTAAACCATTGAGCTACTATGGTCAACGAGCCAACATGACATTAAATTATCCAACTGACTCGTGCTTTTCCCGGTAAACCACTAGGAGTTCTCATTAACGCATGAGACAACTTCCTTAATGGTGACTTACCATACCGTAAGTACTTAATGCCGGGCTTTAAAGTTTGGACCACTATTAGGTACAATTAATGGAAACTGTTCTTTCACACTAGCCAAGTGTAGGATACACTATGAAGGGTTAGAGCCAGACTGAAAAATTTAATATCATGTAGGCATGTCGGCCACAGTAGCTCAATGGTATAGAGCGGCTGGATGGAGACCAGAATATCCGTGGTTCAAATTCCGGCTATGGTATTGAATTTTTTCAGTCTGGCTCTACTCTTTCATAGTGCGTCCTACACACGGCTAGTGTGAAAGAACGATTAATTTCCATTAATTGTAGCTATTAGTGGTCCGAACTATAAAGCCCGGGCCTTAAAGTACTTACAGCATAGTAAGTCGCCATTAAGGTAGTTGTCTAATGTGTTTATGAGAACTTCTAAGTGGTTTACGGGGAAAAACACGAGTCAGTTGGAGAATTTAATGTCATGTTGGCACGTTGGCCATAGTAGCTCAAGGGTTAGAGCGGCTGGACGGCAAACAGAAGATCAGTGGTTCAAATCCCAGCTATGTCATTGAATTTTTCAGTCTGAATCTACCTTTCCATAAAAATACATTGTTTATATATTCATATCTAGTGATTTCAGTAAAGCATTTGTACCTTATTTGCCACTTTGTTGTAATTACAATTACAATATATATTAATACTATGAATACACTTATATTAGCAATAGAGAATTGCATTTACTTAACTTTTCCGCTTTCTTATCTACCTTTGTAACTGCATATAGTGAGATATAAAGCAGAAACTGTTTGACATTTGGCTTTACATTCAGTTCAGATAGAGGGATGTGATGTGATCAATGTTTGTGAGACATTGGTCGTGTTGGTGTTC